>CANXYC010002925.1:0-67656 GCA_948193065.1 Aleurites moluccanus | reverse complement strand
ATCAACTCTAGGCCTAAAAATTTGATCATATAACATGCATATATACATATTCCATGCATTTACATATAATATTAACACATCATAAGAAAGGAAAAATAATTTCCCTAAAGGTCCCTATTAGGGTTTAGGCTAAGGTGTTACACTCTCCACATCTCAGACAAGCTCCTGTCCATAACCGGCACTCTCTAGTGTGCCTCTTCCCATAAAACTGCACTGGGGCAACTCTGATAACTGGGGCACTGGTCTACTAGCTGCTCGGGAGGCTACTGATACTGATGGCCTCACACCACCTCCTCTGGATACACCCCTCCCGTGACCTCTCTAAACAGATGTCGACTGTGACTGAGTAGGTCTAAAAGAGCCAGTTTGGAATGGTCTCTGCCCTGGTCTAGATGAATTCCCCTGAAACCTCCTCTGTTCTCTCCCAACTCTGTCCTTCTTCGAGTTTATTTCCATTTGCACTGTTGTATCAATAATAGTCCCCAATGAAGTAAACGGTGTGGCTAGCAAATTATTACAAATAGCCGACTATAATCCATTCCAGAACCTCCAGATCAAATGTGCCTCTGTAGGTACTATAGACCTACCATATCTGCTCAATCTCTGGAACTCCCGGGCATACTCCAGCACACTCATACTACCCTGAACCAACTGCTCGAATCTAGCACTGTTCCGGTCTCTCAACCCCTCTGGTAGAAACTCATCAAGCAGCCTCTGTTTAAACTCTGCCCATGTCATAGGATTATCACCCCTAATATTCCCATCTATCCTCTCGTCAAACCAGGTAGAATTGAAACTTAATTACTAAATTTTCTTAATTTTTTTTAACTTAAAATAACGTCTTTTTTCTTAACAAACACGATATCGTTTTGATAAAAAAATTAAAAAATAATCTGCTCGAACCGAAAAATCAATTTGATTCGATCAATTCAACCAGTTCATTTGTTTTTTAAAAGGATTATTAAGAGACAGATAAATGAGAGTTGATCGAACTGATCTTTAATTCAATTTTTAATTTTTCAACTCGATTGACTAATTCAATCCAATTTTGATATACATATTTTTTTGCACATTCACTATATATTTAAACAAAATAAATAAATGAAAAAGAAATCCACTTTGCCAAGCAAATAAGTGGGATAAATACAACTCTGATAAATCTTCACTTTTGTATGTGATTCAGGTCATGCCTTTTTCTTTATGTTAGGAATAATGACACGTCATGGTGCGTGAATCTTTTTTTATTTCTATTAATAAATTAAAAAGATGTTAGTGGTCCGTGTGCCAAGCTTACGGCCACTAATATTGAGTTTTATATATTATAGGTGGCAAAGATGTGATAGATGATATTAATTATAGAAAAATTATTTTATAAAATAGAATAATTAATTTTTACTCTTTATAAACTTATATTTTAAAAATTTATAATATATTTATCATATATATAATAAATTATTATATATTTAAAATTCAATCAAAATTTGAAATTATAAATTTAATATTTTATAAAATAATCATTTCACAATAATATTGAGTTATATATATTATAGGGGGCAAAGATGTGATAGATAATATTAATTATAGAAAAATTATTTTATAAAATAGAATAATTAATTTTTACTCTTTATAAACTTATATTTTATAAATTTATAATATATTTATCATATATATATAATAAATTACTATATATTTAAAATTCAATCAAAATTTGAAATTATAAATTTAATATTTTATAAAATAATCATTTCACATTTACGTTTAAATTAAAATAGAACATAATATTTCAAATAAAACAACTATTTTAATTTTATTTTATTCTTGCTATTATATAAATCAAACAAAATTATAATTTTCCATACAATTAATAACATAAAATTATTAGAACAAACTTATTACAATTTTAATATCATTATCCCATTTTTTTGGTTAATTATAATGTTCTCCATTTAAAATAACCCAATATTTTATCTCCCTCCTAATCTTTTAAAAATATACTAATTTTTCCTGATAAATGTTATAATATACTACTATATCATTCTGTCCAATATTACTATTAGTCAATCCTAAAATGATCAATAAAAATAATAAAAAAATAAAAATATTATTGTTATTTATTTTTAATTAATTACATTTTATTTTTGCTTTAAAAAAAATTAGGGTTAAAAAATATATTTTTATATTTTTTGACAACTTTAAAAATAAAATAAATAAAAATATTTTTAAAAATATTTATTTTATTTTATTTTTTTAAAAATATTTTTTTTAAAAAAATATTTTTACTTTTTATTTTCAAATTTATCAAAAATATAAAAATAAATTTTTTATTTGTATGAAAAAAATTTAAGAAGAAATAATTTAATTTCTTCTTAAATAATTTTTTGAAATAAAAAATAAAAAATAAAAAATACTTTTTAAAAATTATTTTTGTTTATTTTTTATTTTCAAATTTGTCAAAAAATATGAAAATTAATTTTTTAACACTAAAAAATATTTTTTTAAAGCAAAAATAAAATGAAAATAATTAAAAATAAAGAGTAATGATATTTTTATTTTTTTATAATTCTTATTGACCATTTTAGAGTTAATTAACTGTAAAATTGAACGAATAGGTATATTAGTATAACGAAATATTCATCAATAAGAATTAATATATTTTTAAAATGTCAAGAGAATTTAATATATTAAATCATTATAAAAAAAATGGTAATTTTTTTTTTAATCGCTTAATTTAATATTAAATCTACGTCTACCAATTTAAAGTACTTATCATATATCACTTCATCATGTTAATTCATATATTGATCAATGACATTGATAAGTTTTCCCACTTGTAAGAAAATGCTAAATCTACATTATTGAAAGATTTATCAAATCCTTCAACTTGGATTAGCAACGATAGCTTATAGTTTAGATAAATTAATTAAATAGTTTTAATTGTTTAAGACCCATTTATAATTATTGTTAATTATTTTTAATAGTTAGTAACAGATAATTAATAACTAGTAATTATTAGATGATAGTTGATAATTGTTAAATATTTGATAAAATTATTATTAGCAGTTATTGTTAATATATATAATGGTTATTAATAATAAATATTAATATTTTTTTATTTAAATATTTTTAATATAATATTTTAATTTTTTATTTAAATAAATATAAATTATTTTAAAAGTTTAAAATTAAAATTTATATAAATAATAATTATTTAATTATTTAATCACAGAAAAAAATTACTAAACGATTTAATCTAATTATTATAAATTAAAAAATTAATAACTATATCAAAAATTTTATTAAATATTTATTAAATCTATCAAATCATTTCATACTAAAAATATTATAAAAAAATAATCTTTACTTATTTTTTTAATGTATTTTTATTTATATATTATTAAATTAGTATTTATATTCAGTGTAAAAAAAATCATAGCTATAAAATTTTTAAATAAATAAATACAAATTGCATTAATGTGATGTGATTCTCATATTTGACTTTTAGAATTAAGAATTTAGAGGTAAAAATTAAAATTTGTATCCACATATAACAAACAAATAAAAATAGAAATTACGAATAATATGATTTTTAATTAATCCTCTCTCAAACGTTGAGAATAATCAATTAAAAATATGTATTTTGGTTGTTTGGTAAAATAAATTTAAAAGTAATTAACATTCAAATTTTGTAGCAAATAGCTATTAGTTTTTATAACATAACACTTCTTTTATTTTCAATTTTCACTCACGTAATTTTTTACTTTAGACCTAATTACTTGATTTTACATTAAAAAAAATCAATTGATTTTCTGTATTTGATCATAGCATTAATCTTATAAAAAATTTTGATTATTTAAGACTTTTAGACTTATAAGTCCGTATATCTTATATTTTATTTTTATAATCAGTAATTAAGTGGTCATTATCATTGGTTAATGATATTATTTAGCATACTAGGGCGAAATTAAGAGGTTAGGAGGAACTTTGGCTCTTTCAAAAAATATATATATATATATAAATTTTTTAATTATTCTTTTCAAAGTTTTAAATATAAGTATATATATGTAGATTTTTTATCTGACTCTTAAAAAAATTATATATAATTAATAATATTAAAATTATATATAAATTTTTAATTATCTCTAAAAAATATTATATATAATTTATTATACTAAATTTTTTTATTACTTTAATTTTAATCCTTCTAATATTATTAAAATTACATATAAATTTTAATTAATTATTCAAAATAAAATTATATATAATTTATAATATTAAATTTTTTTATTAAATTAATTTTAATCTTTCTAATAAATTTTTTTAATTTCGCCCCAATTTTCGTACTCGTTAATCAATTATCAAACAATACATGATGGGTTCCCGAGAGAACGTGAAGCCTCAAAAGTCAAAACTCCCGTGAGGAATAGATTTCAGGATCCATTTATGTGGGGTTGGATGGTGTTTTATAGGAGCAACTACGCTTTATTTATTTATTTATTTATTTTTTCTTTAAGATATATTCTATACATGCAATGACAGAATTAATTCATTGTTCAGATTCAGAAAAAAAAAAAAATTATTAACTTATATAAAAAATTTACCTGATTTATTTAAGTCTAATTTTATATTAAAAATTTATCAATCTATCTAAAATTAATTTTTTAAATTCATACTTTTATATATATATATATATATATATGATAATGAAATTGATTTGATATAAAATTATTTCTTAAAAAAACTTGAGGTAAAATTATACCATAAAAATTAAACATAATAAATATATCCTAAATTTGATATAAATAGAAATTAAATTTAAAGGCTATTTATAGTATCTTAATTATTTTAAACTCTGTTTGATTTAATTATTTATAACATTCAGCTATTATTTTAAATATTTAGTAAAATTATTATTAGTTATTAATTATTAATATATTTAATGATCATAAAAATAAAAATAAATATTAATATTTAATTTTATATTTAAATATTATTTTTAAAAAATAATTTAGTTTTTTTATTTTAAAAATAAGAGTTTTTTAAAAAAATTTTAAATTAAAATTTTTATAAATAATCGTTGTTTGACTACCTAACAGTTTTGAGTAACCAAACATATATGATGTAAATATTAAAAATAAAAATATTAACAATTTTATCAAAAAAATTTTACCAAACACTTACTTAATTTTTATTTTATAACTTACTTAGAACACAGTAAAGAAAAATTTAAAATATTATTATCTGATGCACTACATTGTCAAGTGATGCATAAATCTCATATTAATTTGAGTTTCACAATTTGAGACATTAATTATCTATTTTGTTATATTAAATAATAATTTTTTTCTTTAAATTTATTAACTATCTTTATTAAAAAAAAAAAACTACTATTCATAATATTAATATCAAATTAATTATCTGAATTGAATAATATATAATAATAAAAAAATAAATATATTCATTAAACTTTCTACCCTATACGTTCAAAATTATTGCGTCGGACAACAAAATTTCGGCACCAAGTATAATATGTGAATGCGAGCAGTTTAAGAAAACAAATGGACAGTCAGAGGCAGTATGGCTCTGCCTGTAGCCCTGTACGCACCGTGTCAAAAAGATGCGCACGCGCCTTTGAAGTAGTGTGGACACTTTGAGCGTATCCAGCGGGATTAATTGACTTGGCTTATAATCATTGGTGATGACGTTATCAACCGAGTTACTTGATTACATATAAAATTAGTAACTGTATTATTACAATAAAATAAAAATACATATACTAAAAAATTAGTATTATTTTATTAAATAAAAAATAAAAAAATATATAAAAAATTATATTAACTAAAATATTTTATTATTTATTAATTAAATTTATTAGATAAATTATTATATTTAGTATAAACAATAAATTTTCTTAGACTGAACCCTTTTTATTCATCAACTTGACAATGAATAGTAATAATTTTTGATGAATGCTCATCTTCTTCTGTGTTGCTTCTAGTCATATCTATCAATAGATAGTTGATCGCAACCAATTTCTTTTAAAAAATATCTTAATACAGTTTAAAATTAATTTATTTTTTTTTCAAAAATGACTTTCACCTCTTAATTATTTTATAAAGTTTTTATATCATCCTCTTAAAATTAAAATATTAGATTCGCTACTAATGTTTTGGGGTGTTTGGATAAAAACTAGCGTTTTGTTAAAATAATAAGTTTTGTTAAAAACGAGCGTTAATTATAAAACTCCTCCCCCAGCTTTTAAAATTTGCGTTAAATACTGGAAATAATCTAATTTTTTTTTTTTACCCAAACATTTCAAAAATCACAAAACTCCTTAACTTTCTCCTAAAACGCAGTTTATAACGTTTAGTTTCCTATCCAAACACCCCAAAATATAACAAATATTCTCTTCCTTTTAAAATATTTGTGATTTATTATTTTAAATATATGTGGTTTTAGAATTTTAAGAAGATATTTATTATCTATTATTATATATTTCTTTTGTTTTTTCATTAATTACTTTTATTTCTTTACATTAAAATTAGAAAATGATATTTTAACTTTTTTTTAACTTTAAATTATGATAATTTAATAATTTTCTTAATAAACACTTATGTTTTGAAACAGAGAATATCAAATTAGAGGTGACTTCTATTTTTGTTATTTGTCTCTCCCCATCTCTTCTCTATGGTATTTTCATGTTTTAGTCTTTAAGTTACAGTTGATTATTTTGGTGGTTGGATGATTATTCATTCATTTCTCTTTAGTTTATTGAGTTGTTTCTATTTATTTATTCTTTACATCTATTAACACATATCTTCTTGAGCACAAATTTATCTTATTCTTAAAATTTAACTTAAATTAAATAAAGTTTTACTTATTCTTGAATTTATTGAATGGACAACTTGTTGGATTTAGTTCAACATGATTAATATTAATATTTTAATAAATTTATTTGTTAATCCCTAATGAGTTCAATTAAAAAATAATATAATATTTATTTAATTACACTTTTAAAGCACATCATTGGATGCAGTTAATAGAAATTATATAATCGGATAAACTTGACAAAAGAGGAAAAAGAATTGCGAAGGTTTTGGATTTTGCTGACAATGCTCTGACTGTTCGAGACATGGACATAGCAGCAGAACTACCTAACTGAGTGAAGATGTCATTGTTTTTATGATTGTATTGCTTCTTTGGTAGAATGCATCTTTCTCAGATTTTTTAAGAGAAAGTTGTGGTTCTCCAAAGATATTAAAATTAAATGTTCATCTCTAAATACTCATGTACCTCAATTATTTATTTAGCAAATTATTATTTTTACCGTTAAAATCCATTAAAATGTCTCTCAGTGGTAATTAAATTTTCCACCCCTAAAGAGAGAAACAGCCTATGCACATCCAGAGTCCAAGATTTCATGGACTACTAGTCGACAACAATGGGAAATTAGTGGGAGATAAAAATATTTATTTGGTTTTGTTGTTTATAATTGATATTATAAATAGATAGTGAATAGTAATGGTTAGTTGAAAAACATTTCTTATTTTGGTAAAATTTTATTAGTATCATATTTAAAAAAAAAAATTAAACAGATTTTTATTATTGACAAATAGAGTACTTTTTTTATATAAATAAAAATTTGATTCAACTGCACTTAATGTAAAAATATTATTCTAATAGATGATGAAGTTAAGTTTTAGAATAGTGCTGTTGGTACCGTACCAATAATTTCCCTTCTTTTGCATAGTTCCATACCCCCTCTCTCTCTCTCTCACTCCAGCAAGAAACACAAAAATTGACGCGTTGCTTTCCAAATAATGGTGTTCCAAGAAACAAAGTCCCTTTCAGGCATTTTATCAAGCATCTTATTAGCATGATCAATTTGTCTGCATTTCACATAGATATTAACAATCCTAATCATAGAAAAAAAAAATCACGAAAAGCCCACTAATTATCAAGTAAATGCACAACGGTGCTGCAAGTCAAATCAAAATCAAAATTTCTTTTTAATTAAAAATTCTCTATACATGCATAAAAAAAACACACAAAATTGTTGTTGGTGCCCATGTTAGATTCAAGTATTGAAATTATAAATCTTATCTTTTTCTCAGTCAACTTGCAATCCATATTTAGTCTAGGCCATTCTGTTAGCTTCAACTTGATCAAACCATTTATATATCTTATCTCCTCCCAATTGAATTTGAAAGCATTCTTCAACTATCAATTATTTTTTTACTTTTGGTCATGGAAGTCAAGTCTATGATAATTTTCATGACGTCAATAAATACTTCAAATAAATATAGTATTGTTTATATTTTGCATAGAAGAAAATAATTTTTTTTTTTCATTCACATTTTCAATAAATTAGTGTATTAAATATAAAAAATAAATAATATGTATGATATTGATATTTGAAGTTACGATAATATAAATATATTTCTGAATTTATTAAAATTTTTATTTTTTTATTATCAAATTATTAATTCAATAATCGAATAAAAATAAGAACGATGGTTACATCAATGATTCAATATGTTATTAAGTTATCCTAATTAGAGATTAAACAAGCAAATAATGTCTCCTTGGCCGCCTTCTTCCCCGCAAAATGTATATGAAAGCCCTATGCGGGTCTTAGTTGAGAAAGAGACAGATAAAAGAAATTTTGAGTCAAGTAATCCTATATCTCCAACAATGGTAGGGCCAAAATTTAGGATAATGAGTATATATTTGTATAGAATTATAGAAAATAAATACATCGACTTCTTTTTAGATGGATTTAGTTGTGAATTTTAATATATATAAAAAATTATAATTCAAATAAATCATGTCTTGGCAAAATTTAATATTTTTTAAATTCAAATTTGATGTATTATCATCAAGATTGAAATGAAATTTAATATATCATCATCATCAAGATCGAACATGCTGAGGTAATTAGTATTTTTTGTAGCAATGTCATGGAATTAGATTGACCATGACTGTTAATTATTAGGGTTAATATTTTTTTTATGGGGTTTATAATTGCTTAACCATCACTTTTTTGGAGGCTGGGTTTCGAAAGTATTTAGCATTATAGTGAGAGAGAGAGAGAGAGAGTCTCTTGCTAACTATAAGCTAGGACAAAGATGGTTTTAGAATAATGTTTGATGTTGAGATAAAACTAACAATAATTGTTATAGATTTTGAAAGGCAATTCAAAATAATATAAACTTTTGTGTGAATTCTTAAAGGCAATTCAAAAGCTACTGCTAACATTCTGGTTCATGTTTTTCTGTCTCCCCCCCAACACCATATGCCATAACTTTCTCTTATAATTCTTTTTCATTTTTCCTTTTGATCCAACAGACTTTCAATCTGCCTTCCTCTGACTCCTTAAGTCACATGTTCAATTACTCTTTACAATTAAATAATTGTTATAGATTTTGAAAAAAAAAAAAAGTTAATTGTAAAATGTCATAGCTAATCCTAGAATTTATCATAATTAACCCTAAATTAAAAAAAAAAATGCTTGCATAATTTCTTGCTAAATCACTAATATAAGAATTTAAGAAATTAATTTTTAATTAATTATAATTAAAGTGTAATTAATGATCAATTTAATAAATCAATTAATAATGACAAGTTCAATTATATTATATGTATATGATATATAGTTTCACATTAAACCAAATGAATGATAATAAAAATGAAATAAATTTAATTATAAAAAGTCAAAAAATAAATAAAAAATAAAATTTTATTTTAATATATGACTAAAAATTATTTATTCACCAAAAAAATTATTTTATGTAATAAAAATAATATAAAAATAAAATAAACATGTGTAAAACGTTAGTTGATGTCCAAACTTAAAATTATTTGAGAGTTATCCTTTTCGTCTTAAAAAGAGAAGAATAATGGATGTTTGATTCAAAAAAACTAGAATGTCTTAGAAAAGTATGAAGTAGATACAAGTCATTTTTATAATACAGTAAAATTTTTATAAATTAATACACAATAAATTAATAATTTTTATTATATAATAATTTCTTCCGATTTCGATTTAAACTAATAAATTAAATTAATAATTTTAATAAATTAATAAGATAATATTTTTTTAAAAATTCATACATAATTATATGATTTTATTTATATTATAAATTATTAATTTATGATTAATAATTTACCAGCATTATACATATAATATATTATAATATTTAATTAAAATATAAGTCTATTGTTATTTTTTTAATTTAAATATAATTAAATTTCAATTCTAATTTTTATTATTATATCTAAAAGTTTTGAGATTGAACTCTCGTATTATAATAAAATTTATGAAGTGTTATTGATATTTTGTTTGCGTTCTCATCTTTAATTTTAGTATATTTGATATTATATATCGTCTAACTTTCAAATGAAATTTATTAGAAATTTATTATTGTAATTTTTTTTTAATACATGTGAATAATATTTTACGTATCTCATTTATTATGGTTAATTTTTGAAAAATTTTTGGATGGAAAATCATTATAACTATAAAATATATAAGAGATTTTTTGAAGTAAATTCATATTCAATTTATTTAATTCATATGTAATTGATAATATTTTTTTTTTCATTTTAATTAATTTATATTCAATTTATTATATTTTTTTGTTTAATACATTTAACTCATATTAAATTATTACAAAATTAATAAAATATAATAATTTTTTAGTTGATTAAATATTATTTATTAAATTATAAATACTTTTTTAAAATTAATAAATTATTAATTTATCAATTAATTAATATATTTTTTAATTAATAAAATTTACAAACTTCTACTTTATTAATTTAATTTATAGAGATTATACTGTACAACCCAATCCCCTGAACTGCTACATTTTTTTTAGCTTTAGATCAGTTGATGAGTTTTGAAATCTCAATTGAAAATCTAAACACCCACCAACCAATCGTCTACCTTTCTGTTTGGCTACTGCTAATTAAACATGTCCAACTGATAAAATAGTAAAAGAAAAGGAGAAATAAATAGAATCATGGACAAAAAAAATTGAACTTTAAATTATTATAAAATCATTCAAGTATTCTGTACACATAGGACTAAAGCAGAAACTATACCCTGATATTTTGCTAGAACAATTAATAAAAATTCCCATTGAGAAATATTTTTCACCTTGAATTCTCACATACAAAAACCAAAGACTTGCACAACTCATCATTCCTAGTAATAAACATAAAATCTCCCCTACCATAAACCAAGACACCACCCAACAAACAAGGGAAAATTGCATCAGATGGGATCATTTTTAACAAGTACAGGCAGGAGTTGCCCCCTGTTTATGACTGGCCATACTGATATGACCATGAACTTCTAATTGTGTCCACTCGATCGATGACATCCAAAGCTTTGATTCGGTCTATGTCAAAGTTGATGACAGGTACAGATGAAGGCCTCCTAACAGGGAAAGGATCTTTTTTCCTTTCATTCATTGGTGAGTGGCTACTACTCTTACTCGGCCTATGGTGCTTGCTTAACCTGGTTTTTGCAGTATCAAATTCCTGACTCTTACTTATGCCAGGTGTCTTTTTCCTCTTGCTCACGTCCCGAAGCATCTCTTGATCTTCAACTGTCAGCACTGGTGATGGAGAGCTCGGCTTGTGGGTAGACAACTGAACAGTCTTTTGATTGGGTGACCGAATTGGTGATTTAACTGGAGATCTGATTCCACCGTTGCCAGCCCTTGCTTTGATGACAAGATGATGCAGCCAAACCACCAATTCAAGAATGTAAGCTTCAGTCTTCTCCTTATCTGCATGGTGTAATGTCTCAATTCTGAGCAAGTCCGTCTGTCCAGTAAGTTTCTGATTCACCTCAGACCTGAAGAATTTCAATCAGAAGTGCCCAATGAAAATATTTTAAGAAAGAAAGAAAAGCAAAATGATGTCCATAACTCACCCCGTATTTGCCCATTCTCCAACCCAACCAAATCCATGATGAGCTCTGATCATCAACCAAATTAAGAGAATAACAAGACAAGCATAAATCAGAAACTGAGAAACACATGGCGAAAACAACAAATGTACATTATGCAGCGAATAGATAGTAGTCATAAAAAATTAGTGATCAGAGCCTCTGGACCTGATCCAATATTAATTGTTCACAACTACCGCGACTACATCAGTGCATACTGTCGATAATGTAGCCTAGATTGTTAGTAAATGTTTTAGTGTCAGTCTACCAGGATCCTTTATGGATGAATAGTGTATCTTATCCCACTCAAAGAATTGAGCAAATTATAAAATTAAATACCAAGATCTAATCACAGCTCAAACCACGCAAAGAAATTCAATATACAACGTTGGCTAATTTACTTGGTTGTATTGGTAGCAATTGGAACAAGCCACTGCAAAGTTTTCTCCATTTCAGCTTTGATTTGTGTTACTGTAAGCTGCAAGAATACCGAAAAGAACATTATCATTCAGATATGAGCAATTAATACCTTTTCTTTGACTAGTGACCCGGTAAAGGAAAAAAAAAATCAGAAGAATACCTCTTCCTGAACATGGAATGACTGTAATTTTGAGCGCAAAGCAGATTTAATACTAGGTGGCAGCCCTTGGTATAATGCATCCCTTGTATTTGGAGGGACAGAACTTGATCGGGACACCTGATTACTTTAAAATATTAACTCTACAAAAGCTATCATTTGATATAAAGCATCACCCATCAGCTGTTCTTATTTAAGAGAAATAAGAAAACAAAAACCTTAATGGGAAAGGATAGCAAGACCATAAGAAATTGCAAACTCACTAAAGTGTCAATTTGAGTGATAATATTTGCATAATGCAATGCAAGACCAGCAGAGCCCAACTTTTTTTGACTGCTTGAAGCACCTTTTACTGATCTCTCACCATCTGCAAGTTATAGGGGATCAATCATTAAAAATAATTAATAATGATAATGATAATATACCAAAGGAAACATCATAATAATGAATTAAATGCCTAGTGATCTGACAAATTTGAACATTCTTTCAAATCTATCAAATCAACACAAGTTTTTGAATTAATTTCAATTGTATCCAAGTGATATGAAGTACGTTCCCATGCCAATACAACATCGAAATTGATGGCAAATATCGGCATAACTTGCTAGCTTAAAAGGAACGAGCCTTAAAAGCAACCAAATTATTGCATTTTTCAAAATATGATCATTTTTATGTAATTTCACAGGACAATGTAATTTCCTAAGGAGAATTTTGCAGAACTTCAGTCTGGTGGTTCTTAAAACTCAAGAAGGGTCCACTTTAAATAATGAATTATGTTTATATTTGCCTTTAATTTGTGTATAATATCACTGTAGGTACATGCCCCATATATCTTTGATACAATTGAAACCAATTTATAACTTATGTGATAATTTAATAAAATCAAAATGATAGGATAGAATTGAAAAGGCGCATAAAGTTTAGGATTTATGAAATCGATTACCCTAGAAAATAACACAAATGTTTACTTGTCCTATGATTTATTGTTGGTATGTTGATATTTTATGAAATACAAAATCCATTTCTGCCAATTATTTAATTTGTGAAAAATGCAATTGGTTTCGCAAATATCCCGTCTCCAGTACTTGTACTCAGTAGCTTTAATCCCAGGTATCAAAATAAACCACAAATTCTTTCACTTGCTTTTATAAAAGATATGACATTATAGAAATATCTATGATGTTGATGTACAGAATTTATTGAGACATCAACTGCAACCAACAATTTCATTTTGATGGTATACAAGTAAAGGAGGAACATGGAAAATTATCCGTAGACTCTAAACTACTGTCAGAAATGTAGCAGCACACTAAGGCTCAACAGATGGATAGAGCCAAAAAATAAAAACATACGTCTTAAGTCACAAGGCCACATTATGGAATGCTTACCAGAACTACCAAAAGCTTCATGTATCTCCAAATGTAAGAAATGGACAATATCTACCAGCTTCTCCATCACCTATGAATAAATAAAATTATCTTCTGATAGCATATTGTAATAATATGTATGATTATGAAGATTCTATGGCTGTCACTTGACAAAGATAGAAGGGGCACTGGGGCATGGTCTGTCTGTCCAACATCATGTGTGATGGTCACACATGCATACATATGGTTAAATCAGGAAACATAAAAACCAAGAAGTTTAAATAATCAAATATTAAGAAACTAAAGCACCATCCTGAAAAAATGCACCTGAAGCAACACTGACTCGTACCTCTTCCAATATCTTGGACCAAAGTGATTTCTTCTTCAAACTATTCACATGCTTCTTCTGAGACTTTAACTCTGCTCTCAAAATCGCAAGGCTGTCACCTACAATTCAATCAGATATACATGCATAATAAATAAAGTTACTTGCAAAGAGTAACATTCATCAGAAAGAGAAAGAAACAAGAATATAAACAGACACCCCCCACATAACCCATCAGCATTTAAAACAGAATCTCAAAATATAGAACAAGGCAGGGCTTAATATCTTGAGTGCACTAGCATCTAAACAGTGGACTTGGACCAGGCCAAGTGGAAAAATTAGTGTTTGCATGTTAGCCAGAGCCCAGCCTAAAAAGGTGCAATTTCAAGTCCAGGGCCATAGATTGAATGACAAAGACTCTTAATAAAATTTAAGGAAATCATATTAACTTCAAGGGAACTACGAATACTTCACTACGACAGGAACCTAAAAAGGTGCAATTTCAAGTCCAGTGCCAGAGATTGAATGACAAAGACTCTTAATAAAATTTAAGGAAATCATATTAACTTCATGGGAACTACAAATACTTCACTACCACAGGATACATTCTTCCTTTAAAAAATTGCAGAACAATTTATAGAAATTCACTACCACAGTACAGGATGCATTCTTCCTTTATAAAGTTGCAAAAGTATTTATAGGCAAATTTTGATAGGCATACAGGAAGGCCAGTGAAGGGCCATGAAACTTTTCAAGAAAGAAAGTTCAAGATATTCAAGCCATCCTCATCATATCAACTTCAGAGAATAAGATAAAAGGAATTTTCACAACAATAGGAAGTCCCTAGTTATCAAGTTCAAATGCACTTTTCCTCGACCAAGGAAATACTATGCAACAAGAATATTATAAACAAGTAATAGAACACCAATGCATGCTACAATCATAAATTTGCAGATTATATTCTCTCCTCCCACTCCACACCCACCCCTCTTCTATAGAACAACCACCTATGCTACAATCTTAAACATTTTGAAGATGACATTGACTCTCTAACATTAGAGAAATATTAGTAAGAGAAGAGGGCACAACGAGGATAGTTCCCATAAATGTCAGCACATTGAGAATACCTCCTAAAAAGATACAAAAAGGAAACAAAAGCAATAAGCCTACTAATATAGAAATGCTCTCCAATTCACTAAATATCTGTTCAAAGAAAACCTAAAAAGATTCTGTAGGAATAACAGCATTATGATGCCTAAGAAACCATGTTATCCCAAAAGCAGCTGCAATAGCTAATAGTTGACAGCCAAAATCTTGCAATTTGCTGTTCTCAAATATAAGAAACAAAGGCTACTCTTTTCCTCTTAAAACTCCAAAAGCAAGGCAAGTAAAAATCCTCCAAAATTTGTGGTCAACACCACAATTACAGAATATGCGAAAAAAAAAAACAATATAAATATTTCAAGTAATAGAACAATGCATAAAATTACGCCATGGTTCCCACAATTATGAGAATATATAGCACAAGCCACAAAGTAAACCTCATCTGGTCTCCATATCTGCAACAAATGATTAATATTATCCTATTGAACTTAGAAGGAGCCGCAACTTTCAAATTTGATTAGCTAGAAGGAAACAGCTTAAAGGAGCACCAAACAAGGAAGTCTAAGAATGGCTTGACTGAAAAGATTCCTGAACAATCTAGAGTCCAATTCCCTATGTCTGTGTTGGAATGCTGAGAACTTGGTTAGACACATTATAGTTATATTGTATTTTGGAGGGAAATTGTACTTCAAATATCTATCAAAGACCTGCTGGTTTGTGGGGTTAGGCAGAAAGTTAGCTTACTTGTAAATTAGAAAAAGCTAAGTATGAGTTAGTATGGTTAAAAGTAATGTACGGCTGAGGGTCTAGGGCTGTGTTAAGGCCATGCTTTTGTACTTATTCTAAGTAAGCTCTCACGTATTTAGAAGTTAGTGCAAACAATGGAAGTACACTCCTAAGAGGTTCATTCACAGAACCTGATGTCTGCTATGAGTGCGTGTGTGTGCGTCGCGCTGTGTTTGAGAGTTTTCTGCTCTCCCAAAATCCAACAGTCTGAATGCCTAAGAATAAATTAAGTGTACAAGACAAAGAAATAACATAAGGGTCCATTTGAATGGGTGATCATTTGAAATTATTGTGGATATGGACTTGAGTTTCAAGTGTAAAAACATAAAAAATAGGCATGATATCAAATTTCAAATGCTCAATTATTTGAAATGACTAGCTATCCAAATGGAACTCTAAGAAATGAACAACCAGATGAAGTCATTAAAGCTATAGAGGGATGCATTATGAAGATTGAGAAACAAAAAAACAAAGAAAGGTTGTGAAAGATGGTCTCACAAATCTTCCAAAAAACAAACGCAGAAAATGTCACCAACCCTACACCTTATAAACAGAAAGAAAAAAAAAACAGAAATAAATTTCTAAGGATTCACACGAGTGATAATGATCCCAGCCTTTGCATCCCACCACTTTGTCCTAGCAACTTTACAGCATTGAGAATTTGGCTTTAGATGAAACCATCATAACAGTTTCCTCACTAAAAGAAATTTTACACACCAAATTACCAAGAAAATTTTTTCCTACAGTTCAACAGGTCCCCAAGTGACTAAATAATCAGGTTTTCCATCCCCTACCATAAATCAATGGAAAACCTCATAATCTTCATAATGCAATCACATGATTCACACCCCATCAAGAATTCTAAACAAAGAAATAAAAATGAATTGAAACACTAGATAAACAAGATTGGATGAGAGTAATAATCTATAGATAAGAAATCAGCCTTCTACCCATCCAAGCCTTTAGAAATCTTCTGAACCATGAGATCTCATAAGCTACAACATTAACCAAATCATCCTATAGAGAAACACTTGCAAGTCACTGTCCATTATTGAAATCAAAGATGAGTAGATGTACAACAAATGCACTTTCTTTCGCCAAGGACAAGTATCTCTTCTTCAATCAATAGTAAGACCTACTGAAAGAGAAACCATGTAAATTGAAACCCAAGCTACAAAATACCTCTTTGAGTACCATTTGAGTTATCATCTTCTTGAAGCTTACGCCTGTAATCTTGTTCAAATCTATCCAAGGCATGCATTTCATGATATAATTCCTGCAACCAGAAAATAAAAGGGAAAAAATGTTGTCATTGTTGAGAGATGCTACAGGCATGACATACCAAAAATGTTCATCGTGGAAATTTGGGCTGTATAATATAATTTTATAAGAATTATGCTGCTATGACAGATATATTGAACTTCTAAAATACCCAGAACACTGCCCAAGCAAAAGCATAAAAGATCAGAGCAGTCATTTCATAGAATGTCAAGTATTGCACCATTTTCCAGCACAAAACAAACTGTTTGAGATGAGAAGCATAATGAACATACTCTGCAACCACAATTTTCACCACTCAAAAAATCTAGTTGGTTTGACTATAGTTTGTTCCCACCAGCTATTTTCATGCACTGCAAAGCCTTCAATTTCTGAATAGCCAAAAAATGTTATACGCATGCTTTCAAAATTAACATTTACATGCTTTTTTCACCCTCCTTAACCGCCAGATTGCAACAACTCATTTCTACTTGGTAGCCAATTGCTAAGGAGTATATTGGGAGGATCAATAAAAGGTGCAACCTGAGCACTATTAAGAGGTAACAGATTGGAACTGTATACTAGCTCAACAGCCAACTGGAAATGATCGTGGGCGAGCAGGATGTATATAATGATGCACAAATAAGCTTTAGTTCCAGTAACTATTCATTGCATTTTAGGGAGGGCAAGAGATGGGAGGGTTTTTGAGGCTTAATACTTAAAACTTTTGATTTAGTAGGCAACACTTAGTGGACATGCAAACTGCCCTTCACATTCTTTTTTAAATGATTTCCCTCTTCCAAATAGTTTGGCATGTCAGTATTTTATTCTAATGCTATAATTTCTTTGCATTTTTAAATTAAAGGGGGAAAAACACCCCAAAACAACTAATTAATAATGAAACAAAATCAATGGAGAAGTAACAATTCTTGGGCCATTTACAGCTTTTGGACAATGTCATAATCAAGGTTTTAAAAGTGCCAGACAGCTTGGGCAACATTAAAATAAAAACAATAAGGATTCCCACTTGAAATTTTGTAGCCTGCAAAGCCATGTAATTAGCTGCTGCCACTCATGTAGAAGCCTTCAAAAGTTCAATCATACACATGTTTCAAATGGCTGCGAGGATGGACTAACTATAAGGATGGGACCATGGATTCAAACCACATCATGGGAGTTGAGCCTATATATGCAGTATGCCAAAATCGATGTGCTATCCAAACGAAAAATCACATGCATTTGAACAAAGCTGAACAGAGATGGATGGACCTCACTTTATACAGCATTAAAAGATGGGACAAATCATATTAATAAGGGCATCAACTTTTTCATTGTTGATTGCATAAACTAAATAAAGCACTAGGCACATATGCAGAAACAACTCCAGAGGTCAACAAACAATTAAAGGCCAGATAATCAGCTCAAAGATACATCATTACATTTGAAATGTATCATATTTTGTTCTACCAATGTTCACCACTCAGCAAGTCTAGTCAAGAAATGTTAAAAGCTAAATTTACCAAAAGCATTTCAATTTCCACAGGTATTTTGGATGGTGACAACACTAGCAGAATCTTTGCATTTTGAGCATGAATTCTACTGCAAAAAAATAAAACTACTATGCAAGTGTACTTTAAGTCCCAGTAAGAATGAACCAAGAATCAACTACTTCAGCATCATTTCTAACCACCAAAAAATTCAGGACTCTAGGGTTGTGTTACTGCAAGGGGATAGGTATATGGGCATAAATGCATGAACATGTACATGGATTGCATCTCATCCGTTCCCCAGAGAACATAGGACATCACCCAATAACAATGCACAAAAAGAATGGGTAAAGAGATCAAAGAGTGCCTCACTGCATGAGGCTGGCTTCATTATGGCTCTAAAAGGGACAAATAGATGCCACCTTCACCATTTTTATGGTTCAAACCTGTGACCTCCTTGTCGCAAGAGCACAATCTTACCATTATTCCAGAGCCCACCCTTAAATGGAACAGAGAATAGAAATGGAAAAAATAAGGCCAAATTTCCATCAAATTAGTATATAAATGGTTTCATCCAAGCCATTTCTCCTTCCCTCGTAAAGAAAGAAGTAGATTGTTGAACACTTCCTAATTTCGCAACACGGAATCATAACATATGCAACGACTTAGGGACATCTTCTCTGTATAATAGCAACAGCAAATACTCACAGCTGTATATTGAACCAGAGTCATCAATTGCTGCATCACTGTCTCTGCTTCTTCCTTCAATTGCTTCTCAGCTGTGAGTTCTGAACCCAACCTAAAATGTACAAATAATAACAAAGTTGAAAATATGAGAACCTTATTTGGAAATCATGAAGAATAAGATGCAACAAACAGATGTAATGAGAATTAGTTTTCAAAGATCATGAAAAATAAGAAGCACCAAACAGATGCAATGAGAATTACTTTTCAAAGTAACGATCCAAGTTATGCCATTGAGGATCTTTGCAACGATTTCCAAAACGCACCACTTCTCCAGAAAAAACTTTCAGTTCTTCTCTGCCAGTTAAATAAAAATTTATTAATATTTCCTCTATACGTTTTCTATTAATAAAGCTACAGCAAATAAAACAAAAGACAGATATGTTTTCATATTAATATAACTATTTCTGGATCATGTACCTCTTATCAGCTGCTGCAATGTTCAAGAGTTCAACCATATCTCTTGATATTAAATTTTGCACTCCTGAGGAGGGAAGCACCACATCTTTTAAATGCTTAATATTTTCTTTTGAAAGGGATTGCATTAGATTGGCACCCTTAACAATTGTATTAGCAACTTCAAATGCCAAAATTGAAATTTTATTTCCTTTTGTCGTCACTCCAGAGGTAAAACCACTGCTCAAATTTAAATTTGTCATGCTACTACCAAGCGTGTCCAACACCTCTACTGCCTTCCCTAGTCCAGCAGTACCAGCTCTGCCCAAAAGTAAGCTTACTTCTGAAACCTGTAACGCCAAAATAGCAAATTGATTCAATTAAATAATATGATAACAAGCATCATTATATAACCCTAATTACCAGGCTGCATGATAAGCCAATGTCACAATAAACTGCTGCACCTCTAAAGGTTTGCATTTTGGATCATATGATCTGGACTATGGATTGTTAGCAATTTGGTACTGCAATTAGCATTCCAAAGTGCAAACAACCATGGAAAGAGAATCAAACAATCTTAGTGACACAAATCTTAAAGTTATTATCATGATGCAAATTATGGGATTTGTATTTGTTTTTTTTTTTTTCCAGCATTGAAGTAATTAACATAACTTTTTTTTTTTTAAATGAAACTAAGTTATTATGCCTATAGGCTATATGATATTAAAAAAACTTTATAGTCACTCTTATTAAATTCCATCGTATGATATTTTGCTTAGATTTGCAAACTTATGCAATCTAGATAAATGTATTTGTTCCCATTTAGCAATCCTAAATTTCAAAAGAAGGCTGCTCCCACCGTATCAGATTTTAGATAAACATGTTTTATGTGTATAAATTACAATAAGTTCACATACCTTTGCAGCAGCTGCCTGCTTAGACTTGGTTGATCTAGATTTATTCGATAGAGCCCTTGACAAGCTGGGAATACCATCATAAACATCATCTGGGCTCATTCCATATGAAACCACATTTGCCTCTGGAAATGAAAATGGTTCTCTCACTTGCTTATTTTCCACATTCTCCACGATTGGAGATGGAACTGTATCGCTATTTATTTTCAGTTCACGAGACTGATAAACAAAACCAGACCCACCAAAATGACCATTCACATGCGGAAAGCCTCCACCGGGAGCATTATCTACAGTCGAACTCCTCGAGCAAAGCCCCCCCATTGCAACGATCAGAAGTATAAATTTCAATTCTTGCCCCAAATTTCCATGCAAAGACCAAGAAGTTTGTTTATTACAAGGATTACCAAAATCCTTGTATTACAATACTTTGAGAAGCGCTCAAGAACGAGATGCTTAGTAGCAAACTAAAATCACCCTTTACAAATCTGCCACAGATTAATCTATATAATTTTGAAACCAAAAAGTGTAGGCCCTTGTCACATTAAAATTACCACAACACCAATTTTGATCACCACTAGAGCTCCAATCCATTGACAATAAATCACCGGTACTGTAAATCAATAAAACAGCCAGCACAAAACAGCCAGCACACAAATTGCCACTTATAAATCAAACACAGTAAGAATATCAAAATCAAGTGAAAAAGAGCAAGTGAATCAAGAAAAAAAATTCAAAGAACACAAAGTCAAAAAATTTAGCAGAATCAACAGAAATTCGAGAACAAAAAACCAGGTAAAAAACAATTTTAAGTAAAAACAAGGAGAACCCACAAACCAAACCCAAGGCAATAGCAAGGATCAATAAGCACAAGAGAGAAAAACACACACAAAGAAAAAACAAATGAAATTAGTTCAAAATAGATAGATAAAGCTTACCAGCAAGAGAGAGAGATCTGAGAGCAGACAAAAGGAGATTCGAATTGGTGTTTTTTTTTTTTTTCTAATAAGGACAGAAACAGGTAGAGAGAGAGAGATTAGAAAATGCAAAACAAAGACTGTAACTTTTTAGAGAGAGAGAGAGAGAGAGAGAGAGAGGGGAAAGCTCAGGGAAGCTAAAGAGAGAAGAGGGTTGAGGAGGCGCAAAGAGAGAGAGTCCAAGGCTTTGCTTTGTCAGCCTCTCTCTGGCACTGTCAATTTGCTACCAGTAGATAGAGAAAGTAGTCAAAACCCCAAACCCACCACACTCACTCACCTTCTTCATCTCCCTTAACCATGGTTTAACATTGTTTTTCTCCATTGCCCACTCTCATCCTTGGCGCGTTACATATACTCTTCAATTTTCAAGTGTTAGAACTTTTGAATTTCTTTAAATAAGATATGAAAGCTCCGATCTTTTGACAACTTGCTTTCTAAATTTAAAATGATAAATGATAAAAATAAATAAATTTCAATAATGAATCTTTTTTTTATAGTTGGAAAATTAAAAATGAAATGATGAATAATGTGTTTAATTTATAGCATATGAACTATGAGTTAAGAGTTTTAATCTAATAACTCATTTTCTAAAATAAATTAAAAAATAACTAAAAAATATTTTTTTTATATATATATATTTTACTTCTTCAAATTATGTGTGGAAAATAGAGATTAACCTCTAATAATTTCATATTTAAAAAATAATAATTTATATATAATAATAAAAATTGAATTTCATAATTATTTATATTAAAAAAAATCATCACACGTTAAATAACTCTCAATATGTAAATTTATATAAAATTATTTCATTAATTTTTTTTACGTGATTATATTTTTATATGTTTTAAGTGAAATTTATATAGAATAATATATATATAATTTTTTATTTTTAATTGATATATATATATATATATATATATATATTTGAAATTATTAATAATTTATGAATAATAAAATATAAATAAAAATAAAAAAAAATACAATCAAAACTCACATAAAATAGAGAGTGGTAGACTAACAACTAAATTTAGAATAACCAGAAAAAGTCTATTTCCCATACGTGGGTGGAGAGACTTATAAAACATTAAAAAAAAAAAAAGTCTCCACAATAAAATATTTTGTATATCATGTTATGTTAAATGAGAAAGAGAAATCTATTCCAATTGATGCAATTAATATAAAGCAATTTGTTTGAAATTGAAATTTATTTATATATATATATATATATATATATATATGATAAGAAGAGACTTGAATTTAAATTAATTTTTAAATTAAAAAATAAAATATCCCTAAACTAAGCTTGTAAGTATTAATTAAATTTGATTGATAATAAAGAAAATAAAAACTTACATAACCTAAACAGGCTATAAATGTTAATGATTAATAAGTTAATATTTTTGTTAAAATAAATAAACTTGGTCAATAAATATTAATCCAACTAATATAAATTTGCATGGGACTCATGTGACTTTGCTATTAATCTCATTTATAGATTTTTCTTTTTTTGAGTATCAATTCACTTGTTAATTTTTTTTTTAAGTATTGAAAGAATAAATTTTTAATTTGAATCAATATCATAATATATGCATTTATAGTTAGCTTATATTTAGTATATAATTTATTATTTTACATTAAATTTAAATTAATATTAAAAGGATATTTAAAAATATTTATTTTGATATAAATATTTTAATTTTATGGATAAATTCATTATCAAATCATTTTATTTATCATGTTTTATTTATTAAGCTTTTAAATTAATTTGTCATGTCAATTCTTCAAATTTTTATTTTTTTTTTCCACGTTGAGGATTTATTCAATGGTAAAAATAAAATTAATAATAAATTTGGTAATACTGGCTTAAAAATATTAAAAAATTTATACTAATTTTTCGTTATAAAGATTATTAAAGTTCTAAAAAAAAGAGAAAAAAATATTTTTATATTATATCCTTAAACTTTTCAAATTTTATATATTAAACAATACTTCATTCATTCTATAATAAACGTCTTAATTTTTTTTTAATATATCATAGTTTAATTGCATCATTTTATAATCTAAATTATATTTTATTTTAATATTATAATAATATTTTTATTAAAAAATATATTGAAAATGAAAATAATAGTTAAAATATATAAAATGCGAGAAAATTAAGAAAATAAAAAAAAATTAAAATAATAAATAAATTAAAAATATTAAAATAAATAATAATTTTTTTTAATAATTATTATTTTGTAATTCTAACGTTTATTGTAAGATTGAGAAAATATTATGTTTTAAAAATACTGTATAGTAACTTATACATTATTATTATATAATTTCTCATCAATTTTACTTTTATTATGCAAAAGATTTTCAATGTGAAAAAAAAAAAATAAAAGATCGAGAATTAAATGTAAACAAATAAAATTTTATGGGCATAATAGGTAAATAATGCAAAGTTTAAGCACCCCATAACGAATTTTTCCTAATTTTAAAGCAACTGGCTTTCTTTTGAGCAAAATAAAGAGAGCAATTATTTGCACGGCAATGTTTTTTGGTTCAAAGAATGAGGTTAACACATATGGCATAAAGTCAAGAATTGGTTGCCGGCAAGTTTCAGTATAGTGGCTAAGGGGTAGCCGAATTTAGCACGTTAGGAGGTAGCTGTATTAATATTTAATTTTTATTTAAATATTATTTTTTTAAAAAAAATTTAATTTTTTTTTTTAAATCAAAAAGCTAGAAAAAATTCTAGGATTTCATTTTATTTAATTATTTATAATAACTAATAATTAACTGATATTTAATAAAATTATTATTAATTGTTAATTGATATTATTTTTAATAATTATTAAAAATAAATATTAATATTTATTTTTTTATTTAAATATTATTTTTAATAAATAATTTAATCTTTTTAATTAAAAAATAAATACTTTTCAACAAATTTTTAATTTAAAAATTTTATAAACAATAATTATTTAACTATTTAAAAACTAACAATAATTATTTAACTATTTAAAAACTAACAGTATCCAACCGTTATAATACAAATGTTAAGAATACCAACTGCATCAAAAAAATTTATCAAATATCCATTAATTAAAATTTTTATAAATAATTATTTTTCAATAACATAACAACTAATAATTATTAATAATTAAACGAATATAATATAATTATTACAAATAAAAAAGTTAGTTAATAGTTATATCAAAGAACTCACCATACACCCATTAAATCTATATGTTAAATAAACCGTGATGATCATTAGAAGTTGAAAAGAAAAACCTAAATAATGATTAAAAAAGGGATGATATTGACATACTCTTCTTATTTTCTAATTTAAGTTGATTATTTTATTATTTTTATTTTTAGTATGTTTATTTTTATTTTTATTTTTATTTTTACTATTTTCTAATTTAAGTTGATAAATACTGATACAAAAGTCAACTTGAAAATATTTAGCATCCGCATCTCAAAAATAATGAAGTGTCCAACAGTCACTACAATACACCTACCGAAATACAAGAACTACGCAGCTTCCAGCATTTTTCACATTAACCGGGAGCAAATCAGAGGATTCAAGAATACAGAGTTGGTTGTTCAACCAAGTGACCAACCATTCTTATTTTGTCGAGATCCATAAAATTACATCGATCTCTGCTGTAAGAGGGCAACTACAGAAAAAATGAGGCATCTTCAATTTGCATTGCCCCGGGTCTGATACTACAAACAGCTGTAGTTCTTTTCATTAAATCAAGCATTGTTTCAATCACAAACAGCAGTCATTAATATAGCTGCCACAAATGAGATGGGAAGAATCAGTTGAATCACAATGACTCCATATTACACACAGAATTTAAAATAATAATAAAATAACAGAAAAAAAAAATAGTAAGGAAACAAATGAAAGCCACAAAATTCTATCATTCTACAATTTAAGTGTAACTGTATAGTGCAAGTCATTTGACAAGATAATCTGTAAAAAAACACATTTCAATGGAAGAAATGGATATACCATTTTTGAGGTCCTTCAACTGTTGCACTTTGAGATGAGGTCTTCTAATTCATCGATGATAGCTTTATAGCAGAACAAATATTGCTCCTACTAGCCAGTGAATTTAACAAAATTAGCAACACAACTTAAGGAGGGGTAAATGCACAATAAGGGCGGGCAATGGTACTCCAACATAGATGAATACCTTTTAAAAAAGATGAATATTAGTAATATAGATATATTTACACATTTACAATAAATTTTCCTTTTATTTTTAGGTTGTTTTGTCAATGAAAGAAAGAAATTATATGCTAAATCTTAAAAGCATTTATAAGTGAACCCAAAGCAGTGGGTTTTAAATATAGGGTGATTCAAATTGTATCGCCCGATACATAACCGATTTCCAAGGTAGTGATCCGATAAACACCGATATACTGGGTGTGATTCAGATATCACAACAAATCGATAATTTGCGTGTTTTAAGTTTGGTTGGAAGAAGGAAGAATAAAGGAAGGAAGAGGAGAGGTACAAGAGGCAGGGATTTATGGAAATAACCCTAATTTTCCACATTAATTACGAGATATTTTTATGTGCTTATGAGTTGTGGACTTTGAGTCTTGAGGTTGAAAGAAGGTTTTTTTCAGGAAGCACTTTGTGGCTCACTTGAGGCACAAAGTGCTTCCCGCCTAGTGCAGGGGCACGAGGAGGGTGGGCGCAATAGCATGCAGCCTTTCCCTTTCATTTTGCAAAGTAGCTGTTCTCACACCTCCAACCAGTGACCTATAAGGCACCAAAGGAACAACTTTACTAGTTGCACCAAGACTCACCATTTCTGACTTAATTAATGTTCCATAAATTTGTCAATGATATATTTAGCAATAGAACTGAACTTTCATTGTGCTTCTCATGTTATTAGGGTCCAAAGAATCTCTAGTAGGTCAGCAAGTTGAATTTGGTATTCAGAAATTTTAGAAGTTGCAGTAAATGGAATAAGAAAAAATGAAGGTTGAGAAAAGATCTAACAAATACCATGGTTTGAACCATCCCCACACGCTGGGACCTAAACATGGCTATGGTATTAGCCAGATCCAAAGCAGACATGTCTCCCACAAGAATTCTCTGGATTGTATTGTGAATAGTGCAATATGTTCCAGTTCTACCAATACCTGCACTGAACAAGAGAGATATTGTCTCAAATATATGTTGATCATGGATCATACTTGGCATCATAAGTATTAGGCAAACCTGCAGTGGACCACTACCGGGCCAAGATTGGATGGTACTTGAAATATTCTTTTCAAGATTTCACGAACAGCAAGTGTGTCCTTGGGAACTCCATGATCGGGCCACTCAGGGTACTGAATATGCAAAACGGACATAGGTAGCTCCTCTGACTGCAAGTAAAATAATAGAGGTGATAAAAAAATAACTAAGTCAATATTTGGATTGATTAAGGTGATAAACTTATTTGCTACTTCTAAATAAAAGCAGTGGATACTAGTTAAAACCTTTAATAAAATCAGAAATAAACCTTAAAACGCAGGAGAAAAGCTAAGCTTGAAGATGGCTAAAGGATAAGATAATGAAGCCAGCAAATTTAAGGAAGCGCGACTATTAGAGTTAGTACAGATGAATTGTATTTTGGGATAAAATCACATGTTCATATTAACATAATAGCAGTAGAAATTATAGGACATAATTATGTAGGGCAATACAATACACAATAGATGAAGCATATGTAGTTAGTTATGTACTAAGAATGTCTTTAAACCTTAATTTCAAATATGCAAATACAAATGCTGGCGTTGAAGATGACCAAGGAAGTAATGAAGCTAGCACATCCAAGGGAAGGTAACCGTTTGTCAGTCTCAAGATTGCACAGCAAACTGATTGAATCAAATGTACCATGAAGATTAATATTTCTACGTTGAGTTTTACAATTGTGTCTTCAATATATATGCATTATGTTATTACGAACAACAAAATAATTTTTGTAAAATAGAAGTTCTCAAAACAAAAAAAACTGTAAACAATTTTTAGAATTTAGGGGGAAAAGAAACATAATGTTACCAAATAAGTAACTAGAAGGCTTGCACTTTGATAAATAATTTACACATTTTCGTCTGCATTTTTCACCTTTTTTGAGCAACTTATTGGTCAAAGTACTGAAATAGAAGAACTCTTTCTTAGGATTGAAAAATTAAAGAACCCACAAGCTACAGGTATCCATTCAAGTTTTGAAAAAGAATTTTTTATTTTTCCAAACTTGAAAAGAAAATTAGAGAAAAGGATTGCAAGATTTTGAGTTCTGTCAACATAGCAAAAATGTCATCACCATCTAAAAGAGGTCTATCTCCAATGCTGTATAAAATATTGACTAGTCACATAGTATCTCACTTCCAGACTGATCCTAGAAGCAATACTAGTTTAACAAGACTCCTCCTACTATCCTCCTCTAGATAGCAGGCTCAAACCACCTTGTATTTATCATTGAACCATTAAATCGCTTCTAAAATATAAACAACTAGGCTTCCACAATACTGAAAACTCTCCTTTGAAGTTAAAACTCTATTCTCCAAGCAAATGTGATGCTCAAACCACTTTTGAACTTCAAATATAGCATAGCTAGAACAAAATCATCACAGACTTTACAGTAAACAATACAAGCTCCCAAAACAAAATAAATATATTTTCCAAAAAATAAAAGTCTCAAAATTAATTACTCTCCCTTCATAAGCTACCACAGTTAACAACAACTGGAATATGGTCTCTCTCTCTAGAAATGCAATCAACATCACCTCACAAATGAGGTATGATATTTGTTCAGCTTTAGGAGACACTATGCATTGATGCTATCCAAAGAGGCAATAGACTTGAAAATGAGAGAAATATGGAACCAAATTTAACTGCCAACTCCACCTTTTTCAAAGCTAACACCAAAGTTCTTCAAATTTTGCTTTACCATTCCAGCTCCACTCACGATTCCATTCTTTCCTGATTGCATGATTTTCTAGAACCTAAAACCATGTTATTCACTAAACAGATGATAACAGTCTAAACATCTGCAACAGTTCTTGGCATTTATTCCTTAACCTAAGCTAAAGACAATTTGAGAAACCAAAATATATGCTCTTAACAATCTGTTAATTTATCAAATTAAACATACACGCATAAAGAAGTTAGTTGATCACTAGATGAATAATTAGAAGAAATTGCAACCTCATTATATTCATATTGAGAAATCATCCCATACCTCACTCAGACAGTTTCTCATTTTTGCTTGCTAAAGAATCCAAATAACAATACTTTGGCCGATAAATATATATATATAAAAAAAAACTACCTCTTTATAGCCCACTTCCAAGTTGCTCAACACCAATGAATTGTCATTAGTTTTCGTCCATTTAGTAACTAGACTTATATTTCCAAAATCTCTAGGACCATCTTCTGCTTGAAAGTAATCTCCACATTTCACAATCTGCATAAACAATTCAAATTGAGAAGTGATTCCCAAATCATAACAAGACCTAAATACTGCACAGCCTAGAAAACTAGTGCTTATCTGTAATCCATTAATGCTTGGTTCCTTAGAACAAGAAATGCAAAATGGAATTTTACCTGTTCGGAATATATTGAAGATAGCAATTCACTAAACACTGTTTCCAAGTGTTGAGAACTTAAGGACAATTTTAAAATTCCAGTCTAATCCAATGAAGCTATAGAAATATAAATTAAATTATGTAGACCTTGCACCATATTTAGAATTGAGCAACAAATGCTATTTCAACTGCTTTCAGAATAATCACGTACGACTATGAATAAATTAAATTACATTCAATTTAACAAAATTGAAGTACCTTGTAATTGTCAATCAACCGAGTAAGCATCACAATCACAGGGCAATGTTGTTGGATGACCATCTCCCAGAAATCCTCAAAGGTGTGTGGTAGTGGACCCTGTGTGGCTAAAAACCGAGAAATGTTTTCAGTTGAAGAAGTCTGCAAAAGAAGAGGAAAATATGAAGGGTCAAAATTAGGAATCTGGTTTGAGCACCTCATAATTTCTATTCAGTAAAAAAATAAACTAAATCAAAGTGCAAGTGAATTTTACCGTGATGAAGCTTGCATTGATATATCCCCTGGCAGATGCTCTATAATCCTTGCATGGATTAAGAATAACCCTGTTTTGGTCAACTGAAATTGATAACATAAAATAACTGCGAATCAAAAGTGTTCATTTCAAGAGTGATGAAAGTAACATAAACTTGTAAGGGAATTAGTTCTTACAAGGTATCACATCCATATAGCGGTTTTTGCTCATGTTGACATTGTCAAGAGCCACTTTGCAGCTTTTAGCCATCTGTGATAGCGTTATCCTACTAGTCTGAAATCACAAAAGTTCATCACACTCCAATAAGAATCCCATTTATCCACATGCAATCAAGAACAAGAAGAGGAGCTCAAGGCAACTTTCTCTGTCTTCTATATTTTCTCAGGAAACAAACACAATAGCCTCCAAAATGATTACATGAACAACTAATCCTAAGAGCTCAATTCATCTGGCTAATCTATGAGCTTAATAGATCAGAAAATAAATGAAATGGATAAACTTCAAATTATGTTTAATTTTGCTTTAGAAAAAGAGAGAGAGAGAGAGAGAGAGATCTATGAAAATTTGTTAGAAACCTGCAAATGAGCGAATTCTTGAGTTATTTTCTCGGGATTTTGGAGCTTCTCTTTGAAGAATTGGAGAGCCTCTGAGCAATAATTGTGCTGATAGGAAGTGAGAGAGAGTCTCGGCGGGGAATCGGCGGAGAAGTCGAAACGTGGAGGACGAGAGGATGTAACGTTGACTGGCGGTGGACTGCCGGACGAGGAAGCGGCCATGGCCGATCTCCGATATCGGCGGGACCGAGCACGCGTGGAAATGAAGTTTCCCAGTTGTGTTATTGGTAATTGTGGCAGTGAAGTGTAACTGCTGCGTCAAGTGTCCTCAATTTTGTAGGGTAGGGTGTCGTCTGGTGGACTATGGGACAGGGATGGCAAAATGCCTCTACTCAATGGGAAACCGTCTCGGAATCGAGAAAAAAATTCTTACGCAATGTTTGCTTCGATAGAAATGGAGAGAGAAGAATATAATTTTAATAAAAATTCTCGATTGGGTGTATGTTTTTGAAAACTTAAAAATTGTTATAAATATATAGATAAATGTGTATGTCCATTCATCTATCTTACTATTTATAAGATAAATATGAATGTTTATTTATCTATTCCACTATTCATAAGTTTTTATAATTAAGTTTAATTTTATTGCATCATTTATGTTGTAATTTATGGTTAATTTTTATATATTGTAACATATGATGAAAATGAACTCTATAAATAAGAATTCATATTACTTTGTAATATACACCAAGAAGATTATAGAATACTCCATCTTCTACATTTTTATTTTTGTTCTTATTATTATTTTTGTTCTTGTTTTTATTTTCTTTATTTTTCATAACACGTTAACACGATTCTCTATTTTTGCAATCAAATTCAAGTAAATTTGTCTACTCTTAAAATGTTAATTTCATGCATCTTATTTATTTTATTATCTTAATGAATTATTTATATTTATAAAAATATACTAAAACATATGAGTTTATTATTCTTATAGAAAATTCTTATATTGTCACTATATTTTTATTTATAATTCATATCTCGTTATTTATTATTGATAATAAGATTATGCTTATATATTTTAGAGTTTTTTTTTTTGTTAATGGGTGTATCGAAATTCTTTTATTCTTATGCTATCTAATTTTATTTTCCATGACACATTTGATAGTTTTTTTTAAAAAAATTTAGAGATTTTTATCTTGATAACATTCTTATTCATATTTGAATTTTTTTTTTCTTGATAATATTATAATTCATATATTTGAATAAGTAAATTCTATTTTATGCATTATCATTTTATTTTTCAATCTACATCTAACATAAAAAAAAAAAAATTATACTCTAATTTTGATATTTGTTTTTGTATATATTATAATATTTTATGCTTGTTGAAATATAATTTGAAATAAAAAAAAAATGATTTATATTTGTGATCTTATAAAAGTATAAGTGAAAAAAAATTTATTATTATTATTATTTTTAATTTAATCATGTATTGATAATGATAGTAAATTTATTTATTTTGATATTGCAAAGTTATTCTTTTATTTTAGATATGTTGATTTTGTTAAAATTAACTCTTAATGTGTGAAGAATATTGATAAATAATAATATGTTAATATTTTCATATATCGAATATGCTCCTGCAGTAGCAATATTGTCTTGATAACATTCTTAATGTGTGAAGAATATTGATAAATAATAATATGTTAATATTTTCATATATCGAATATGCTCCAGCAGTAGCAATATTGATAAAAAAGATTATAAAAATGTTATGAATTAATTTCATGCATTCTGATTTAATCTCATTCCCTGAAGTGAATGCAGTCATACTTAACTGAATAAAATAACAAGTCGTTCATGAAAAATTCATGAAATATATTATGGTGATTTTATCTCATTATCTAAAGTGAATGTGGTAATATATAATAATAATACTATGAAATTTAAAAGTAAACATATACTAATTATTCTTTTCATTAGAATAAATAAATATCATAAAAATATTTATCACCACCAGAAGTGGGATAAAAATATACAGAAATAAGAATAGAAAACGTAGACAAATTTTTTTTAAAGTAAATATTATCGAAATTGTATGAAGAAAAATTGGTCAAATACTTATCGTATGACAAAATATCTTATTGATATTTATCGAACATCGCAAAAAGAGAGGGAAATATGAAGATAAATTTTGTTTCTAATAATGATGATCTTAACTATGATCATATATATATATTCCTCACATTGATGTGACAAATATGTTTTTGAAAATATTAAAAAGGAGAATTGATTTATATATATATTGTGAATGGTGCGATAACTCGTACAATTTAAAAAATGTCAAATATTTTTCTTATTTGAAAATGGGCGAGACAATTGTTTCTGATAAAATAAAATAAAAATAATTGAAAACTCCAGAATAGCCAATATATTATTACTAAGAGGAACAATATTTATTATATATAATGCATTATTTTCTCTAAAATCTCATAAAAATGTGCTAAGTTTTAAAGATATTCACAGTAATGAATATCATATTGAGACAGTAAATAAGATGAATAAAAAATATTTTTATACTAAAAGTATTATTTCGGGTAGAAAAATATACTGAAAAATTTTCTGTTATTTTCTCTGATTTGTATTATACAAAAATTAGTGGAATTGAAAATAATCTTATAGTAAACCATAAGTTTACATATCCAAATATTTGTATTATTTGGTATGATAAGTTAGGTCATCTTGATTTAAAAATAATGAAAAAAATTGAAAATTCATATGGGAATCCATTAAAAAACTAGAAGATTTTTCAAATCAATTAATTGATTTTTGGTCAAAAACCAGATATTTCTCATCTAAGAATTTTTGAATGTGCGGAATATATCTTAAATACTCCATCACAATGCACTAAGATGAGTCCTCAAAAGAGATTAGAAATATAAGTTGGATATAAATCTCCCTCAATAATTAAATATTTTGAGTCATTAATAGTAATATATTTACTGCTCGATTTGCAGATTGTCATTTAATGAAATAATATTTCCAACATTAAGAGGAGATAATAAAAATTGAGAAATAGAAAACAATATGAACAAGAAGTTCATAAATTAATTTATCTGCAAAAATTAGCAAATCAATTGCAATATGCAATTGCTAATTTAAAATGAGTAACAAAATCTCATATAACAGATGTTAATGTTTTAATTTGTATTGTCGTCCCATAAGGACAATATATTAATATTAATGAATCTCAAGCAAGCTTTAAGCGTAAAAGGCTATTGGTTATAAGGATAAAAATTCTCGAAAGATAAAAGAAATAAATAATAAAGATAATTTTATTAAAAATGCAAATACTAACATGGATACATTTCCTGAATAAGTAAAAATATCTGAAATTAATAAAAATAAAGAGATATTGATAAATTATATTAGTTCTGAAAAAAGATGGAATCAACATGAAATGGTTGTAGACTATTATTTTGCATATAATATAGCATTAAATATTATGAATGAAAATGATAATCCACGATTTGTTCAAGAATATTGAAATATAATTGATTGGCCAAAATGGAAAGATGCAATACAAGCATAATTAAATTCTTTTGAAAGACGTAAGGTTTTCGGACCAGTAGTTCAAACACCTGAAAGTGTGAAACCAGTAGGATACAAATAGGTATTTGTACGAAAAAGAAATGAGAAAAATGAAGTTGTAAAATACAAAGCAAAACTTATTGCATAAGGGTTTTCACAAAAACCTGAAATCAATTATGAAAAAATATACTATTTTGTGGTGGATGCAATAATATTTTAATATTTTATTAATATAGCAATGTATGAAAGAGTTGATATGCACCTAATGGATGTAGTCACAACTTATCTATATGACTCAATTGATAATGATATGAAAATCTCTAAAAGATTTAAAATGCTATAAAAATATAATTTAAGTTTTTGAAAAATTTATTCAATTAAAATACAAAGATCTTTGTATGAATTAAAATAATTTGGGCCCATATGGTAAAATCGTTTTAGTAAATACTTGTTCAAAGTAGAATATAAAAGCAATACAATAGATAAATTTGTATATGAATTTACCATAATTATTGTATATATTGATGATTTGAATATTATTGAAATTTCTGAAAAATTTTCAAAAGTAACATATTGTTTGAAAAAAAAATTTGAGATGAATTATTTTGAAAAAATAAAATTATGTCTCGATTACAAATTGAATATTTGGCAAAAAAAATTTTTATTTATCAGTTAACTTATACACAAAAAGTTTATTTATAATTTTATATATAAAACACATTCATTGAATAGTTCAATGGTTTTCGGTCACTTAATGTGAATAAGAACTCTTTTCAGTTAGAGAATATAATAAAGAAATTTTTGGTCATGAAATACCATATCTTATATAATAGGCGTACTAATATATTACAAAAGAATAGTGAAATTGATGTTCAATAAATTCGTTCAAGTGACAATCTAACAGATTTGTTTACTAAGATATTACCTACTGCAACATTTAAGAAATTAGTTAACAGTATTGAAATGTGGCGCCTTAAAGATTTTCAGTGATATTGCAAATAGGAGGAATTTAATACTATACTCTTTTCCCCTTAACCAAAAGTTTTGTTCAATTGAGTTTTCCTGATAAGGTTTTTAATGAGACAGTATACTATTTGCAATGCGTGAATATTGAACTCTTTTTTCTTCACTATTTTTTTTTCCACTGAGTTTTTACTAGTAAGATTTTAATGAGACATATTCTTTGTAAAGATGAACATCTAAGGGGGAGTATTATAAATATATAGATAAATGTGGATGTCCATTTATCTATCTCACTACTTATAAAATAAATGTGGATGTCTATTCATCTATCCCACTACTCATAAGTTTTTATAATTAAATTTAATTTTATTATACCATTTATATTGTAATTTATGATTGATTTTTATATATTGTAACATATGATGAAGATGAACTTTATAAATAGAAATTCATATTACTTTGTAATATACATCAAGAAAATAATAGAATACTCCCTCTTCTACATTCTTATTTTTGTTGTTATTCTTGTTTTTATTTTCTTTATTTTTCATAACAAAAATATAATTTTAATTTTTTAAAAAATGACTACTATATTATTTGTCAATGTAAATTAACTGCAAACCTCATGAAATATTTTGTAATATTTCCCAAAAAAAAATTATAAACAAATTTCATAAAAAAAATAGATTACAAATTATAAAATCAATGATTATTGAAATTTATCATAATTAATACTAAATTTTTATTAATTTTTAATTTATAAATATATTTTTTTTGATAAAATTATGAAATCTTTCATTACATTATAAAACATTTTAGCTTGTTTTAATAATTTATTCTAAATTATACTCCATGAAATAAAAACGCAAAACCCTCCTTGAATCTTGAATCACCGTCCTCTTTCATTTCACGAGCAGCAATAAAGAAAAACAAAGCATCCCTTCTAAATAATGCAATTCCTCTTCCAATATGTCCCTCCAAATTGCAGCCGCCGCCACCGTAGTTTCGTCGACTTTGCTGCCATCAAACACCTGCGAAACCGGGGCCTCGACCATGTAGTGCAGAGGGAAAAGCATCTGAATCCTGTGCTTAACATCAAGAACCTCATAAAATTAGAGCCAGCAAGATCTCTCCCTCTCTCTGTTATCTCTCAACACAAGGACTCTCTCAAAATCCCAGTTCGCCCCATCGACTTCATACGACGATACCCTTCAATTTTCGAAGAATTTCTCCCTGGGGGCATAGCTATTCATCCTCACGTCAAGCTTAGACCAAAGGTACTTGATCTTGATGCTGAAGAACAGTTAGTATACCAGAATGAGAGTTATAAACAGGATGTTGCTAATAGACTCTTAAAATTGTTAATGATTTCTAGAATTGATAAAATCCCTTTGAGGATTCTTGAAGTTATAAGATGGGACCTGGGTTTACCTGAAGATTATTTGAAAAGTATAGTTCCTGAATTTCCTGACTGTTTTAGAGTTATTGATAATAAGAATTTGTCTTCTGGTTTGGATTCAGATTTGGAATTGGTTTGTTGGAGTGATGAATTGGCTATTTCTTTCATGGAAAAGAAGGCAACAAGTGGAAAAATGGATTACGAAAAGGGGATGCCTATTGCTTTCTCCATGCAATTTTCAAAAGATTTTGAGATGGATAAACAGCTGAAGAAGTGGTTTGATGAGTGGCAAAAGTTGCCTTATATTTCTCCATATGAGAATGCGACACACCTTGGGCCTAGTACTGATGAGTCTGACAAGTGGACAGTGGGTGTTTTGCATGAGGTTCTTAGTCTCTTTGTTTCAAAGAAGGTAGAAAGGGATACTTTATTGTGTCTAGGAGAGTGGTTGGGGATCCGGTCAAGGTTTAAGCGAGTATTGCTTCACCATCCAGGGATATTTTACTTGTCAGGTAAGATAGGAACTTATACTGTGGTCTTGAAGGAGGCCTATAAGAGGGGATTGCTAATTGAGAAGAAACCACTGACCAATATTAGGAATCAGTATGTTCATCTCATGAACAAAACAATTGAAGATCGTAAAGTAGTTGGTGGGCCTGGTGGAAGTAAAGAACAAGAGAAAAAGACAGCCCCTGAATCTAAAGAACAAAGCAAAAAAGATGATGATTGGGATAGTATGAAGACAAATGATATGGATTCTGATTTTGAGGATGAGGATGATGATGACTACAAATATGACGAAGAGGAGGAGGAAGGTGAGAGTAAGACTTATGCTGGTAGAAATTCTCCAACTAGGGGGTCAAGAGAATATAAGAAGAAGAATTTGAATGCAAGAGGCTCCTCAAGGAACGCTGGAAGAGAAAGGTTGGTTCAGAAAAACCGTGGCGTGACCAAGGATCATGTGCCACTAAAAGAATCTAATAGAAAAGAAATGTGTAAAGGGAATAATGTCCATGGGAGTGCACGAGATAGGTCGACTTCCCTTAAGGGCAAGGAGAAATCACTAATGGACAAGAGAACGGCTACATAGTGAAGACATAGTTTCTCTGTTGAAACACAAAATGGGCAGGTTGGCTTCTTAACCTGATTTTTTTTTGTCAGGATGTTTTGCTAGTCAATATAACATATTTCAAAACTAATTTTGCGTTTGAATTAATTGATCAAGCCATTATTTTTTGTTGGATTTGCATAACATACAAGGTAATTTTGTTTCTATTTGATGCAACTATAATGAGCAGATATCTTTTCCCTGCAATTATACAATTGTTGAATTGAGACCATATCAAATAATCAATAATAGGTAATTTGAGAACAGCTGAATGTTTATGCTAGTTCTTCTTTTCTCGCTAACATGCTAGATTTCCTATCTACAAGCCCTAAAGTAAAATGAGGCAGATGTAAAGGTGGAAAAAAAAAAAAAATTACACTGCCCTTCTTTGTCACACAATCTTCACATTTCGTAGACAGTTGGGAACTAAAGATGCTTTTCATAGACAGTTAGGAACTAAAGATGCTTTTCATAGACAGTTGGGAACTAAAGATGCTTTAGTCATGAAAAGGTTTTTATTTTCAAGTTACACAAATGGTGCAAAAACATAAACTGTGTTGATGCCTAATAGTTTGAATCACAAGTTCAAAATTTGTTACGCTGAATTTGACTGAGGGCGGCCAACTCTTTCTTTCCATTTCAAAAGTCCTGCAATGCTTAATGGGACAGCATCCATAGTCGAAACCTGTGAAACAGAAATATGTAAATAATCAGAGAAGAAAATGGGAAATTTAGCCCATTCCACTGTAAATATAATGTGCAGAAATATTTAAAGGATGCATACCATATACGTAGTATATACAAGATACATACCTTATACAAAGTAGCTCGGAATGATATCTTTTAAAATAGCATAATTATCTACATAAACATATTATGATTTCACAAGATTTTCAGTGAGCTCTTTTAGCAGGATCTTCAATTTTTTGTTGCATGCCTGCGCTAGGTGATTTACAAAAGGAACACAACCATGTACGAATGGATGGGCATCATTTTCATGAGGGATACACCCAGAAGCTCCAATGTTTGTCACTAAAATCTTTCTTGCATCCAATTTATATAATCTCTGCAGACTCGAAGAAAAAAATAAATAAAGAATCATATTTGTGCTAAAGTCATTACTTAAACCAATCAAAGTGAACTAATCTTATATATGGCTATTAGTTTACTGTAAGTTGTGTTGTGAATCACAAAATAACAGTGTCAATGTACGCATCTCGAGTATTTGACTTCTGCAACTTGGTTAATCTTCCCCACCGCAGGATTTTGTTTGAAACCACATAGGTAGCTCCTCTGAGCAAACTTTTAGCAGATTGAATCCCTATATTAAAGATGATTTCTTGCATAGTCTTAGCAAAGTTACTGATTTGCTCATCAAGGGTAATTGGAAACTGTAAATTGCAAATGAATCTCTTCATTTCATCTTCAAACTCTGGTTTCATGGTTGGTGCTTACATAAGTTTACAAGCATATAATAATTGAAATTTTGCTAACATATCCAACTTCAATTTTGCATTCTTTACTACCAAAAAATATACAAATTGTATCTAAAAGCTATCATATGCCTTTCCAGTGTCCTTAAGAATTCCTGCTGTGGAAGAAGCATTATTGACACTTTTCAAAAGCACATCCCTAACAGTAGTTGGAGCCAAGTAAGGTGTAGTGAAGTTTTCAAGCCCAGAATATCTTCTTTTATAACAAAATTAGAAAATTTTTTTGATAATAGTCATTAGAGTTGTTCTCAGATGACCCCAAGGGAAAGAAACAGTAGAATGCAACTCACTTACAATATCATAAACTGTCCGCCCATTTGTGTATCTTTCTGATGGAGTCCCATGTGGATTCCCAAAATCAATCCCATTTGGAAACACTGGCCTTGCTATGGTCTAGATGAAAAAGTTGTTTTCCACATCAACCAATGAAATTCCAAAGATGAAAAAAGCGGGCACATCCTTCCCCATGCTGAGACACAACAAGCAGCACATGACAGAAATTTGCAGCATAATCCCAGTAATAGTAATTTTGTCTGTTAGGACATTCATTATTATAATATGTAGGGAACTAGATTGGGGACTAGAATTTTATGTTAATTTGGATTCAGTATAAAACTTTGTTAACAAAATAAGTTCAACATCAATGCGACAAGAAGAGTTTAAAGAGCATTATATGAACTGAAAAGCATTAAGCTCTATCTAAGGAGAGCGCAGCAATCTATATTTAGGCCTTGACTAATTTATTAAGTAAGGTCAATAGTTCAACTACTTTCTTAAGTAAGGCCAATAGTTCTTTGATGTGGGATTAAAGTCTCTTCAGTCTACTACTGCAAATTTCATTTTTTCCAATAACGATAAACTGATAATAAGCTACTCAATGGGATTTCAATCCTGCAAATTGCATTCTTGATTTTCCCCTAAAGAGTATAGAGTATTGTTTAACTACATATATAGGCAGACCAGAGTATAGAGTATTGTTTAACTACATATATAGGCAGACCAGATACAGCCAACCAAATTAAATCGATTGGTTTTCGGACCTCCAAGTAGCTAGGGAAAGGAAAACAGAAAAAAAGAAAAAAAGAAACGCATTTATGGAAGACTGAGGCGAGCCTGTCACCAATCTCTGCTGGTGCAAACAGATAAAACATCATTGTTGTTTTTATGCCTGGTTAAATAGGTTGAAATTTTGTTCTTAGAATTTTTCAAGCACAGATTTCCTAAAAAAGCAAGAAAGGGAAAAAAGAATTATGCATAAAAACAAGAATTGTATATTAGCACTTTATTACTTGATCATGAAAATTCACATAGATTGGACCTACAATTATGAATATCGAAAAATATAATAATGGCACAGCTTTCTTGATAAATTTGGACTTAGTTTCTTGACATTTTGTTGAATGAAAAAATTTTTATAACTTACATTCAGCTAACTCTGCCTCTAGCAATCGTTAATCCTTTTGAGAAATGCTGGTTGTTTTGGTGGAGGTAGTTGATAACCTTCGTCGTAAATCATAGATATAACATTTAACATGGAAGGCCTATCTATTGGGTTGTCCTCTACGCATCAACATTTGATTACTATGAATGAGTCAGCTAATATTGAATCCATTAACTCTAAACCTCTTTCTTCTCTCCGCAATTCCCAAGCCTGGATTTTTTAACAAGTCCATTATTTTATAAACATTGAGCAACATTGATTTTTCAGAATGAAATAAAACTGACAAAACTTACATAACTTATAAGGTTAATGGACTATCAGACTGACGGAAACTGTTGGTTTTCCAGCTGCAGTCACAATCTCCTCAAGCAATAACACTCCAAAAGCTAAACCCAACATCCACAAGGAAAGAAGAGTCATGATATTTGGACAGTAGATATTCAAGATATATGATTGAAAATGGAAGTCTTCTCTCAAACTTGAAAGAGAAGAAAGAAAGGAAGGTGACTTTTGGAGATAATGACAGAATTTAGCAAAGTGGTAAGACCGATAAATTTTCTTTTGAATGTGTATTATTGATTGATGGCCTTAAGCACAATTTGATTAGTGTGAGTCAATTATGTGACATGAGAAATATAATTTCCTTTACTTCTAAAAGACGTTACTTCAAGCGTTTGAAAAATAAAAACATTATCAGAATTCTAAAGCTGTATATGAACTTACAAAAGATGTAATAGACCTTATATTCAGCCTTACAGTAACATTCTCACTTTCACTATATTTGAAGAATCCATTCTAGTAAATGTAACAAGCATGAGGCCTGAATTTGGATATATATTCATGGCTCCTACAGTCAGGAAGGTGTCACGAAATACACTCCTTCATCGGAATCTTGCTTACTGAAATAGGAAAATAACAAGTAACTTGTTCACGGTATGAATTTTCTCGAACACCTACAAAAGCACCCTCTGAATCAATCCTTTAACAGTGGGAAAACACTAATAGCTGTATTCATTGAAAATTTGAAGTACATACATTTCATTCTCATTCTAAACAAGCACTTGTATTACTTGGTCTTTGAACTTTATAAAGAAGAAATTAAGGTTCACCATTATCATGCAAAATTATCAATTGTACGAATTGCTGAAGTGTCTTGGTTTTGTAAAAACTTGCGAGGTCTGCCTGCTAAAAAAAAAATTCGATATCAATTATCAAATAATTCTGAACCATTTAGTTAGAAGAAAATTTCATCTCAAAAACCATAATATCCAGTCATGTCTAATGATCAAACTAGATTATTTAAAAAAAGAAAAAAGAAAAAAAAATTGGAACTCAAATCAATGAGTGCATTACCTAATTGATTGAGCATCCTCCAAAACAATCCAAGCTTAACCTTTGTATTCTGTTCAATGCCAATATATCTTTCAAACTTTGAACCGTGCAGAAGTAAACACGAGAGACCAAGACGGTGGCTATTAATGCGGTTCACTCTTCCTCCTTTTTGTTGGGTTTAAATTAGCCGAATCATGTGTTTTGTTGGATATAAGCTGGCCCAATTATGTATTTCATTAGGTCAAACATGGGCCAATTATATGTCTTATTCAGTTCAAAATTGGGCTCAATTGGGCCGTTAAAATTTTTGGGCCAATATTTTCGTAACCACATCATAAAAACACCTGCATATCATCATACGCCACGAAAACAATATATTAATTCCGTGTCCGCTCTGCCACCTCACAAGTAGCCATGTCATTCCCTTGCCAAGGTCAACAATGCCACATCGGAAGCTTGTACCCACATCATTGCCATGTCATTATATCCACATAAGCTAATGGCATACGTGTCACCAATTTTTCACGTCACGATAAGCCACGTTGCCACATCGTGTACATGTTGCCACATCACAAAAAGCCAAGTCATCCATGTGTCTCCATCAACTGAAGCCACATAGGACACATATGTCTACAAATATTGCCACGTCACCAGATCCAATAAGCACAGGCAATTCAAATGTCAATTTTGTCAGTCATAAGTAGCCATGTCATCCATGTGTCCACATGGCTCCACTCCACGTTGACCGATACATTTACCACATATGCAACCTCATTTCACGTGTCAACTTTGCCAAGTCATCAATGTGCCACATCAACTATTGCCACATGGGAAGCATTATCCATGTCTACATATTTCGCCACGTCATTGTGACACAAAGGCAGTCCACCTTCTTGTTGTTATGTCATTCATGTGCCACGTCAGCTAACATCATATAATAAGAATTTTGTATCCATGTTTACTTATTATGCCACATCACTAATATATGTATTGAGAGTTCACGTTTCCACATTTATCTTAAGTCACATGGGCATTATATTCCAAGTGTCCTCTTTTTGACACATCACAAATAACCAAGTCATCTACGTCAACTAATACCACGTCAGACACTTATGTCTACGTCCCACGCCACTATCTTATGCCACATGGAAATCCCATTCCACGTGTCCTTTTCGCCACATTACAAGTAGCCAAGTCATTTATGTGCCACGTCAATGAATACCGCGTCAACGTCACTATTTCGACAAAAGCAAATGCAGTCCAAACGTCCCGTCAATGAATGCCACATAAGCAAATTATGCCACCTCATTTGTTTTTTCCACGTCACTGTCAATTATGTATTAAAAGAGTTTGCATCATTAAATTGACAATTGTAATGTAATGGGTTTGCCGGCAACAGGTTATCCCCTTGTAGTTATAATCTGTTCATCACCATCATATTTTTCCAATGTGGGATAAAGTCTCTTTCATGAATTCCAACAGTTACTGTCCAAACTGCCTTTCCCGTGAAATTTGATTTTGCCCAAAATCTACATCGTCGTTCTTCGTCTGGCCCGTCTCCGGATCGAGAACGTAGAGTCTCCGTTACAGGCATCATCTTCTTCTTTGCTAACAAATATTGAATGATTTGTGTGCAATATTCGCATATTTGTCTTCTGCTTCAGAATATCAAATCATTCTTAAAAGAAAAAGAAGAAAAAAAAAAAATCATTTGGATCGAAAACGCTTAGGACTATAAGGAGAAAGACCCTTGAAGCCGATATCATCTTCTCCTCTTCACGCCTTCGATCAACGGTATGTTTGAGAAATTAATTTTTGAACCCCATTTAAGCTCGTCTTTGCTAACCCACCATTTTCAATTTACTTTCATCACTGCCAACATTTTGATGACCAGGAGGTCGCTGCAATGACCTCCTTTGGACTTGACTTCATTAACTGAATTATCTCGAAGATTAGTTTCCTCGGGAATATTACTATTTTCAGTTGGTTTGGGGAGTTCTTGAATCTTTGTTTCTTATTTTTTCAGCTTTTGGTTTGGTACAAATCTGTTGTAATAGGCTTTTTTGCTATATACTGAACTTGAACCATCTTGTTTGCGCTCTCTCCTGTGGACTGAACTCGCATCATCTTCACTGCTACTTGGCAGTTTGTATCTCCATCCATTGCATGAGATGCAAATTTTAGCAGGGTATCCTCTCCCTCGTCATTAACATTGTCTTACGTGTCATGGCTAAAATCAGGCATGTTAGTATAATTATCAGTTAATGAGAATCTATGCATAGAAGATCTCAAGGCATGCTGAGACCAGGCAGCATTCCCAAATAGGATATACGATTAGCTAGGACAATAAGGGGGCAAAGCCACATTATTTGTAGCATATATGGGCATGGATAAGATGCTTTCCATTTTCTTCGAATATGATTTATGAGTATAAAAATTCAGTGGGGAGGTCAGAATAGGCAGGAGAATGTTTCAACAGTTTCTGTTCCAAAGACCCGAAATTCGATTCTATACTGAATTTTCAGCTATATATCTCATGCATTAACTGAAGCTTCAATTAGAATTAAATTTATTATAAAAAATATAGATACGATATGAAAATATTTAAATTCAACCTAAAAGTATAAAATAATAAGTTATAAAATCCAAATATCATGAAATTACAAATGTAAATACATCTATATTGAGGCTAATGTCTTAAAACTTAGGATGCTTTCATGGATTCCATAACATGTAAATACATTACAAATCGATTTAGATGTAATAGCACTCAACTTATAAAATACATTCCGTCAAAATATAAATGTCACTAATTTTTTTTTTTGAGAAATAAAAAATGTCACTAATCTTAATTCAAAATAATGAGGACTAAAACTCTCTTAACTTTTAAAAATATTCTTAAATCACTTGTGGAATTAAGTAATTTGGTATTGATATTTAATTTGTCTTGGATCACTAAAAATTACACTTGACTTTTTGTGTTACCACAAAGATTCTACTATTTAGGCACTCGGTTAATTGGAATTGCACTCACGTTTTGATCTTAAAAAAGTTGGTATTTGTTTGTTATCCATTGGAGGGCATTAGCCTAGGGTCCCAAACAAATCATGCAAATAGATAAAGAGAAACAAAGCAACTTTCAAGAAGCAGCAAAAAGTAGGACATTCATTCATTTCCTTTTCAAAAATATATATATATATATGCAACACTTCATACATGGGGAGTGACATTCTCTCTGGCCACAAGTAGCTTCATGACAAACCCAAGAATATATTTATAAGGTTCTCTATGACAAACTCATCAATATAAAAACAAAATTTAAAAAAAAAGTGCCCACACAAAAATTCTCTACATGCACGAATCAGATCCTCCCCCAAAAGAAAAAGTAGTTAAAGGACAAAAACAAATCAAAGAAAGTTTACCACCAATCTCATATTTAATAAGTTCTTCCTCGAAAAAACACCGACCTTTCTTCCTACACTATGCTATGTTACCATCTCCATTAAATAACAACCTTCTACTATCTTCTTCTTCTTCTTTTTCTGTATCTCCTCCAATACCATCATTTCTTCCACTCATTTCAATGGGACAAAGCTTCCTAGAATTCAATTCCTCATGTTCACAATCAGTACGGAATAGATGCAAGCCGAAGCCACTTGGGCAGAAAGAAGCCCGATCCACAAACCGGTAAACCCCAAATTCAGCCAGAAGGCTAGATCCCAAATTGATACGTGCCCAATTGCGGGCCGGGCTGTTCCTCGTAAGATTCCAGTGCTAGTTGTTTGAGGGCAATCACCAAGCTCACAAAGTCCTATTATAGGCAAAACTGATGCAACTAGACCTTTAACAAGACCTTCTTTAATGAACAAAGCAGCCCACCTTATAAAAAATAGACTATTTTATTTGAAATTAAAAAATTTGTAACTAAGAAAAAAAATTATTATTTATAGTCAGGCTCAAAAAATCAAGTATTAAACAATAAAAAAAAAAGTCCAAGTAACTTTTATCCCTTGATTTGTATAAAAAAATTCATAAAATTTCATGAAATTTATTTATAAATCCATAATTTTGTGTTATTTTAAATTTAAATTTATTTAAAATTCTAAATAATTAAATCTGTATAATTGAAAATAATTAAATTAAGACTTATTAAAATAGTTGATATTTTTAAATGAATTCTAAATTTTAAACCAATAATTTTTATATCACTAAAATATCTTTATTAATTTTAATATTTTATTTTTTAAAATTTTATATACAAAAGTACATTGATTATAAATTTAACATTTTTATTTGTTTGGAACTATTTATTTTTATTTATTAAGGATGAATTATATTTATAAGTTGAAGTCTTTACTTGACTTCATTTTTTTTTTAAATACTTCTGTAAATTTTTTTATTCTAACCCTTTTCATGTTTTATTTTGTCTTCCTTTTTTATTTTTTATATATTTTGATTTATACGTTATAGTTTTGTAGTTTTTATTATATTTTTTTTTTACTTTATACTCTATAATTACTTTTTTATCAAATTCTTTCACAAGTATAAAGCTCTTAATAGATTTAATTATTTATGACCAATATTATATTTTATTTTTTTAAAAATAGTGTATATAAAAATATATTATTAATAAATATTAAATTGAATTTTAAATAATTATATTTTTATTAATGTAATATGAAAATTTTGAAAATAAAATAAGTAAATAAATAATATATTAATAAGAATATTTTTGACAAAATAAAATATTAAAATAAAATTTAAAATTATACCAAACATAATATTTATTTCATTTAAAATGAATTATATATTTATTATTTAATATAACAAACATAAAATGAATTTCATTTGAAATTTATTTGCAAATGAAATGAATTTTTTATAGAATCGAACCAAAAATATAATAATTAAACAAGTTTTAATAAGATTATATATAGATTGAGAATTTTTAAAATTTATAGAAGTTATTAAAATATACAGAATTGAAAAAGGAAAAAAAAAAAAAGTTCTATAGCTTTTCAATAATCTCACCTATTTGTTATGAGAACTAAAATTCTCTTATTTGTTAAAAAAAATTGTTATTTGATGTGATTAATATAAATAAAATTATTCATAAATAAATTTGTAGAAAAAAAATAGAGAAACTGATTATTTAATATATTTTTTTTAACTTAATAGTGTAATTTTTTGTTGTAAAATAAAAATTATTCTTTTATTCAAATGAAAATTTTCATAAAATTCACTCCTTATATGATATTTGAAAATGAAAATTTTCGATAAATAAAATTTTATTTTTTTATTAAATAAAAACCGAAATTATATGAAATTTATAAATTCTTAAAATATATTTAAATCACACAATTCAAATCCGGGCTAATCCAGTAATCCTTGGGTTTCTTGTGTCGGTTGGTGGATGAGTTGTGGGCCATCCACTTTTGTTTAAATGCACCGTGCTCAAGATAATGGGTTGAGGAGAGCTGCTGTGTAATTACACAGCAGTTTCTCGTATGTTTAATTTTAATTATTTAAAAAATTTTATAAAAATTTATAAAAATTATAATTAGATAGTATTTTATATAATGAATCAAATAATATATTTTTTATGCTAAATAAAAATCAAATGAATAGCTAAAAATATATTATAAATATATTAAATATAAACCGTTAAATATAATACACAAAATTTCTAATATATTTTTTTCTATCCATTTAATTTTTATTTAGCATAAAAAATATATCATTGAATTCATTATATGAAACACTATCTAATTACAATTTTTATAAATTTTTATAAAAAATTTTAAATATTTAAAATTAAACACATAAAAAATTGTTGTGTAAGCATCCTCAACTCCAAGATAATTACTCCCTTTTCTGAGTCCGAATCATCTTTTTTTTTTTTCCATCCTTCATTCCGTATACTTTGTCTTACGTCACCTTTTTATTTTAAATATTTTATTAATTAATATTTTATTATAAATAATATATCGTATAAAAAAATATTAAACAAAAAATAAAATATTTAAAAAAATAAAAAATTCGAACTATCATTTTTCTTTTATTATCAATTTAATAAAATACATAGGAGTCTTGAGATTCAACTCACTTGAAAGTATTTATTATATTCATATATATAATTAGTTTAATTTTTAATTAATATTCTTAAATTTTAAATTGATTTCTCAAAAACTAAATTTTTATAAATAATTTTAAATTATAAAATTATTTATATAAATATGAATATTAATAAAAATTAACTTAATTAAAAATATATTTTTATGTAAAATATAATTAATTATTATTTTTGAAATAAAATTATTAAAATATTTAAAAAATTAATCTTTATTTTTTATGCTATTAATTTAATTTTCAAATAAAATTTTCTGCTCAACTTAAAAATTTGAAAATATAATAAACCCAAATAACAGTATAATATTTTTCTCAAAAAAAAAAAAAAAAAGTGAGGATGCAGCCAAGAAGGTTCCGTGTGTTATATATAATAATATTATATATACAAATAAATAATAGAAGTTGACGTTGACGAACTTGTTTAGCAAGCAGCCCTCTTCTTTGACCATTCAAGCATGAAAGACAAAATGCAAGTTGTACTAAATTCATTTGCACGTGTGCAATTTTCTAGCAGGCAAAGCACGGATTGAGGAAGTTATTGAGAATTTTTATATAATAATTTTTATCATATGATATATTTTAGAAATTTAAAATTTTTTGTAAAATTTTTTAAAAATTATAATTTGATTGTATTTAATATAATAAATCTAATAATATATTTTTTTATGTTAAATAAAAATTAAACGAATAGAAAAAAATAATTATAAATATGATAAATATAAACTGTTAAATTTAATATATAAAATTTATAATAATTTTTATTATCGATTTAATTTTTGTTTAATATAAAAAATTCATTATATCAGATACTATCAAAATATAATTTAAAAAAAAATTATAAAAATTTTTAAATCTCTAAAATACAAAATGCTTACTGTAAAAAAAAAATATACAACCCCTCGTCCCAAAGCACCATCCATTTTAATTAAAATTAATTTTACATCATAAATATTTTTAAATACTATTGTCCTTATTCATTATGTATTAGTGTTTTACACTACTAATTCTCTTTTCAATCTCAAATTTTTTATTAATTTTGGAATTGGAAAATTGATTCATAATCAAAATTTGCACTTATCATAATAGAGTTGCAATTATTTTTGTTGAAAATTTTAACTGAATTAACTTTATATATTATAATTATGAATACGATTTCAATATTATTAAATTAAAATTTATTAATATATTCTTAATAATTAATTTTTAAAAATTATCTTTATAACGAATTAGGGTGAAATTCTCATTAATAATCTTATCTTCTTTTCAAGATTTAATTAATAATTCAAATGATGAATTAAATGAATGCATACACTTCTAGCACTTTGATAGCTCATCCACAAGACAACTACTCCAGATGAAATTTAATTAAATCCATTAACAAATAACAGTGATTGTGATATAAAATTGAATTGAGGCTTGCAACATTAAGTAATGAGCCCTCCCAAAACAATCAAAAAATTTAAATTTAGACAACAATATTTCCTAATTCCTATACTACACCATTATAAAAAAAAAAAAAAAAAAGCCTTTGCTGTAAAATATACACAAATGACATACAGAATCCAAATTTAATAAAATCAACTCTTAACCTTATTCTTCTTCTTCTTCTTCCTCTTATTTTTTTTCTGTTCGTTAATCCTTCCAAAACCCCGCAGATTTTTTAGCATAGCAATGACTCAAGAAACATTTCATTATCTTTTGGTTCTTCTTTAGTTCTAGAAAAAACATTGTCATTTGATGTTTGATTCATGTAAGACTCCATAGGATTTCCATAACCTGAGAAACCAAAGCTCCCTGGGTTCTGAAACATCTCTAATGAAAAGGGTGCTTCCCCTTCTGATGTGACCACTGGTAGCCTTAGGCTGCGAAGTGGATTCGAAGGGAAGTCGTTAGAATGATGGTTTAGAACAGATGGCCTTATTGCCATAGCTGCATTATTGTTGGTGGGGGTGTTACTATTGTTGTTATCAGGCAATGGCCTATTGACAGAATGGCTGCCGCTGCCGCGGGCAGCGGGAACATCATGATTGTGCTTTCCCTCGTAGGTTGTGATCACTGCTCTAAGATCATGGGATGCTCTTTCAACATGTTTTCGGACCGGACATCCTTGATATGTACATTTGTAGTAGCTCCTGTATATAATAATTAGAACATGAATTAGAGAAGAAGTCAACAAAAACACAGACAGGCTCATGCCACTGTAATTAATTTCAGAACTATGAGTTAAAAAAGATTAAATTTCAGTGGACGCCTAATTAAGAAAAGAAACTTTAAATCAAACACAACAGATCAAAACTTTTCCAATTAAATAAACTACAAACCACACACCAATCCATTTGTAGGAGCTCTTGTATTGTAATTTTGTAATAATTAGAACAAGAATTGGAAACAATTTCACAAAAACTCCAATTGGATGTTGGAGTTATTTTCAAAACTATAAGTTTACCGGTTCAAACCCTTAATACTTAATTAAGGGAACAGAAAACAGAAAAAATAAAAATAAAAAGAAGTACCAAGATCAAAATTTTCCCCATTGAAGAAAACTTTAACGGAACTAAAAAGACAAAGAAACATTGACAAAACCATATTTCAACAGTTCAAGAACTTTTGGATCAAACTTTGAGTTTATGACTTCCAATTTGAAAAATCTTTCAAAAGTTTAGAAAAAAGAATTAAAAGTAAATGAACTTTTACCTAGGATTTGGATTTCCTTTGACCACTTTCTGCCCATATTTCCTCCATCTATATCCATCATCAAGAATGTCAATGTCACTTGTGGTTTGAACCACAACTCTAGGCTCTCTTACTGTTCTGCTTCCAGGTGCTGAAATTCCTTCATTTTCACCCTCTGTTTTCCTGCCCAATAAGAAGAATATTAAGATCATATTCAGTAAATAAACAGATCAATTTTATTTTTTTGTTTTTTTGTGTGTGTTTGTTAAATAAGAATTTACCATCTTTTGGCTTCTGGTTCATCTTCATCAAACTCGTCACTTCTAGATTTACTCTTCTGTGAATCAAAATCATCATCTCCTATCGATATTGAAGAATTATCAGGTGTAGCAACAGAGTCCATTTGTCCACTACCATGGGTTGTAAATGATTGCTCTTGAATATCATTTGTTGCAGGATTTGGAGCTTGAACTGCAAGATTGTTAGCGGATGATGAAGAAGAAGATCTCTTAGTAGATTGAGGCTTAGGATGGTTATGGCTACCCTTATAAACAATTTCTGTTATTTGTCCATCCAAAGACCTCTCAACTTTCTTCTTTGTTGGACAATTGGGGTACGTGCACTTGTAATAACTTCTTGGATTTTCACTTCCTTTAACTTGTTTCTGACCATATTTTCTCCAATTGTATCCATCTTCTGATCTTCTCTGTTCTCTAACTGACTGATATTGCTGTTGAGGACCACCATAATCAGATTGGAAACCATTGTTGCTTTGAATATTTGTTTGAATCGCAGCAATTTCAGGGGAGAAACTATGCATATTCTTCCCTGTGCCAAAATCATCTTGCTTTACGAATTCTTGAAAACTCCACCCCTGTTTCTGTGCCTGAACATATATCATTACGTTAACCAAAATCTTTAATTACCCATAAAAAAAAAACAAAAGCAGAGAAATTTGACAAATAGAGAAAATTCACAGCTTACAGTTTGAATTTTGTTGTTTGAATTTTGAAACATTGTTGATGATGTTGTAGGAGGTCTTCCAGGTGGCTGGAATGAGAAATCAGAATAATTTTGATCTTCTTTCTTGACATTTTGCTGGTTATTACCAGAGTTTGTTTTCCAATTGGGCACCAGAGCTGGGAATGTCCCAGTAGTTGGAGATGGCAAAATCTGTACCAAAAAACAAAAAGAATCAAAATCCATCAGCCTAATTATTCCTCGATTTAGCCCAACATGTTTGTTCAATTATTCCTCAATTTAGCCAAACCAAAACAGATTACTGTACAAAAAGCTTACGTTGGAAGAGTTCAACAAGACTGGAGAGTCAAGAAGCTCAGTGGGGCTTAAACCGGGAGGAATAGCAAAGTAAGAAGAAAGAGAAACAGGTGGAGGAGAAAGAGGCAAAGAAGGAGGAGGAATAGACTTGAATTTAGGCACACCAGACCCTGTTCTCTCAGCTATTCGTTCAGATAACCCACGCCGAGGATTCTGAGCATTTGTATTAATGGTTTCACCATAGCCAGAAGATGCAAGGAGATCAGAGAACGAAGTGGTCATTAAGGCAGAGGAAAAACTAAAACTTGATGGGTGAGAATTTGCAGATGTATCTAAGCTACCAGAAGAAGAACCCATCAGATAAAAATGATAAATATAAACAAAACAAGAAGCAAGTTGAGTAACTTTTTAAGAGATTTGGTAAAGAAAAATGGAAGATCTGGTTGTTGAAGAAAGGAGAAAGAAGAAAAATTGGTCACGTTATCGAACAAAGGTATGGTTAGTTATTGGATTTTGAGGTTGGGTTCCAGGAAGGTTACAGATTCTAGAGCTGGGAGGTTTGACTGTGGAAAAATATTAAAGATGGTGGGGTACGTATATGTATATTTTTATATGTTATTTATGAGAAATGGTGATTTGACATATGATATCGAGAAATTATAATATAAATTTATAATTTAAGTAATTAATTATATTAATAATTTATAAAATTATATGATTTATTAGATTTATTTAAAAATATTATTTACGTGTGAATTGTGTTATTTTTGGTCAAAACATTAGGGTTTGACTGGAAGGCGGCTGACACTGAGATATTATTGCTTCTTGTTGAGAACCTATTTCTTTTGGCATTTTTGGGTTTTCTTTCTTTTTATTTGGCATTATTTTAGCTGCCCATGTTGGTTTATTGGGTCGTTAAAACTATCTTTATATGTTACCAAAAATCTGATTTCTTGTAAGAAAAAAAAAATCTTATCTTTTTAATGTTACATTAATTGGAGTGGAGAGGTAGAAGACTACTATAAATAAGGTGAGTGCTTAATGTGCAAGATCTATCCATAAAGAATTGACTTTTTCACTGCTGGATCTGCTATATTTCATCTTTATGCTTGTCCTAGTACCTTTGTATAGATTTTTTAAGGGTCAAATTTTTTTTGTCAAATTTCTTAAAAATTATAATATTATAATATTTTTTACAACGAATTTAATGACATATTTTTTATATAAAATAAAAATTAAATAGATCTAAAAATATATATTAGAGATATATTAAATTTAGACCATTAGATTTTAACGGTTTAGATTTAATATATTTATATTACATTTTTGAATTTATTTGATTTTTGTTTTATACAAAAAATATATCATTGGATTCGTTATAAAAAATACTATAATATTATGATTTTTAAGAAATTTTATAAAAAAATTTTGATCCCTAAAAAATATACACAGTAAAAACTGATATATTTTTAACACATCAGACCCTCAACCCCAACAAAATTGGGTTATGAAACTCATAGGTATTTATTTCAACTTTCAAGTTTTTACCTCTAGTTTTATGTTACTTTGAAGCTTATCTTTGCATTTAACTCCGTTGAGTCATTGATGATCATAATTACTAGGTGAAATTATAGTGTTATTTTAGGAAATGTGTTTTTTCAGTGAATGTATATCAGTGTCTAAATTAATTGTGTTTTTTTTTTTATATAGCTTTTCTTTCACTTTATTTTTTTGAAGGTTATTTCGTTTTTTAATTATAATATGATAATACATATCAACTTTCATATATTATATTAATATTATTTTTTAATCTAATAAAAAGATAAATCATTAGTATTAATGTTATAAGATTTGTAAATGTGAAATTTTTTTTATTTGTATATTAATTATAAATAATTTGGAAAATAAATTTAGATTTGATTTTGTTTTATTATAGTAAGGTTGTTTTGTTTTGTTGTGACTAAAAAGTAATGGATTTATTCGTTTTTTGCAAAAAATGCATCTATAAATGCTTAAAACTCCATTTTATAATTTTGCCAGCACTTTTTACCTGCAATGATGTTTTAATCAATCACTAATCAATGTGCACTGTACTAGCCTTTGCTTTTCCATGAACTTTTGAAAATGGACTTATAATTTTATTCTACTAAACAATAATTGGATCTAAGAGTTTCCATATGAATTTTATTTTACAAAGGAAACATAATCCTTGTAGAAATGATATTCCAACTTTTTATTTATAGGCAGTGTTTGGTCATTGAAAATAGAGGTTTGATAAATTTAAGGTTGTGTCAATTGGAAAAATAAATTAGGCTTAAAATGAATTGAAAAAATAATTTAAGTGTATAAATTAATTGGATTTTTAATATTAGAATAAATAGTTATGTTTTTTTTAATATTTGAATAAAATAAATGATTAAAATATAAAAAGATTAGAAGTGACATTAAACTAATAAAATAAAAATTATTATCTTTTTTTTTTCAAAATTATTATTATTAATCACTCCAATTAAAATCTCTAGAGATATACAAAAATAAATTGATTTATATTTGAAATTTATATTAATAGCCCAAAAAAACTCTGACGAAAATATATTTATATTGATACACTTGATTTCATAAATCTTTTCATAAAATTTTCACTAATTCAAACAAATATTAAGCTTCAATAAAATTAATTTAACCCAAATAGTAAAATTTCATAAAAATCATTAAAAAATCAAAAATTAAAAACATGCATTCAAGTATAATTTTTATATTCAACATAAAACATAACAGAAAAATAACTAAGATAAAAGTCAAAACAGAGTTATGTTTAGCGAATTCAAAAAAATAAAAATAAACCAGATTCGAATTTAAAATCTATAAAATTAGGAGTCAAAATTTCAGAAAATACAAATAACAAATATAAAGGAAGAAGAAAAAAATATTTAACAAAGTAAGAAAAAAAGAAATATATAAAAAAAAAAGAAGAAAATAAATCAAAAAGTAAAATTTTTTAAATAATTTAACACAATTCTAGGGTTTTCAAGAGAAGAGAAAAAAATAAAGAAAAAAGAAGTAGTTTCAGCAGTAAAATAAAAAATCAAGCAGCCTAGAGTTTTCAATGAAAGTGACTTTGGAAAATAAGAGATTCCGTTTTTTATATTGCAAAAGACGGGAATGGCAAAAGATGTTAATACCATAAAATAGTTAGGATATTTTTGTCTCAAAATTATTAAAAAATTTGATGTTCAAAAACGAGTTTTGTAAAACTACTCTGAGTAATGGTTGAATTTCAGCGTTTTACCTCTAAAAATTGCCAGTCATAATTTTAAATAAATATTGTCATATTTTCTAAAATCACAATTTTTTTCCTCCAATGCACATTTTTCTTGATGAAATGTGCAAATAAACACTCCATAATTGTGTTAAAAAGAAGTTTGACTTTGATTAGAAATAATAATTTTACTTTGGTCAGTTAAAAAAATCAACTATAAAATTATATATTTTTATATTTATATTTTTATTGGCATGTCTTTAAATTTAAAGAGAAATAAATTAAAAAATTAGAAAAATGATATATAAACCATGATTAATATTATAAATTAGTCAAATAATATAAATATAAAAATTTAATTTATCGGTAAATACATATTTTTTAAATAAAAAATTAATAAGTCTGCAGTGCAGATTGTACTTGAAATGGCATGGCCAAATTTTCATATATATATATATATATATATATATATATATAAGTCTGATATTGAATGATTTTATATGGTTAAATTTATGTTGTATGAATTACAATGTTAATGCTTAGTATTAAAAAAAATTAAATTTTTTTATGAAAACATCATTAGGCAGGGAAAATTTGAAACCGAGACATTCCTAAGTAGCATGGCAAAAGTCTTTTTAAGTTGATCGATTAATGAAGTGAAATATATATCTTATACTATATAGTATTTATTTGTGAATCTCATTCATTTTATTTATTATTTATGGTAGTAAGGTTGTTTTGTTGTGATTAAAAAGTAAAGGATTTTATTTTATTTTTCTCTCGTTTATTGTTGTAATTTTTTTTTAAAATATTAATTACAATATATTAATGTATTATGTATTAAAATATAGCTTGTATTTATAGGGAAATTCTCCATCTTGTTTGAGGTGGATCCACTCTAAGAACAGAGAATTCCAGCCAATTATCATGCCGTTTATATATAAGAAAGACTCTTTAATAATTTCCATTTATGTAATTATATTTAAGATTAAGAGTAAATTCAATTATCAATTAAACTGATACTCAAAAGAAAAAAATAATAAATCTTTTGATATGTTGCTCAGTGTTCATGAATTTGGTATGTTCTTAAACAGAGAAAATCAGAATCATAAGACAAATATTAGATCATCAATTATTGATTTGGATGCCATCTAATACAAGTTAAAATATCTAATTGATGCAATGAAACTTATAACAATTGGCAAGCTTTATCAGAGATGATTGGGCAAAGAAATCTGATCCAAGGTAGTCAAGTTAAATTTCAATTAGTCATTTGTCTGTTTTCAAGAGATTATGCAGAAAGGTGTGTTTCCTGGAAGAAGGGTAAAAGCTTTACATGAAATTTATCTTGCCTACTTTGGAATCTGCAAAAGAAATTATATTTTCAAATGAAAATGTAACATCTGACTTCAATGAAGATAGCTGAATAGTGCAAGTAATCTGGTAATAGTCAAGTACCATTCTTGACAAATTTATATAGATTACAGTTAAGATTTTAAGAACAAAGAACAAGTTTTACAAGATATATCATGATCATGGACGATATTTGATCTGCAAAAAGATTACTAGGTACAATTTTCATGTTCGTGGGTGAATTGCAAGTGTGAAAATGTGTTTCAGTTAGGATCAGAGCCTAACAGTTATGAAGCTTGCTTCTCTATGTTTCTTCCCGAAGGCAAAGGTGAAAATCCGGTTGTCTGATACGAGGAAAATGATGATGGAGCAGGAGCAGAAGCCGAAGCTGCAAAGGTTGAGAGAATGCTGCCATTGCTGCTAACATTAAGGCTTGTGCCATTAACAGAACCTTCAGTAATCGCCTTTGGGGCTGGTGGTTTTTCAATCTCCGCGATTCCTTCTAGCATTTGAACTACTTTTCCCATCATCGGCCTATGAGATGGTTGTTCTTGGATGCACCAAAAACTCACCTGAATTGCCCTTTTCGCTTGCTCAATAGCCATGTCATGATGAGCCAGCCTTTTGTCCACAATAGCATTCACATTACCCTTCTCAAACTCTTCATAAGCCCAAACACAGAACTTTTTTCGATTTGTTTCTTCTGAGACTTCAAAATTTCTTCTTCCACTCACTATCTCCAACAAAACCATACCATAACTATAAACATCGGATTTGGAAGTTATTGGAAGATTTGCAAGCCACTCTGGTGCCAAATATCCTCTCGTCCCTCTAACACTTCTCAGGGTTCTATAACTATGATCTTTAGGATTTATGAGCTTTGCAAGACCAAAATCCGATACCTTGGCATTGTAATTCTCATCCAGGAGAATGTTTTCTGGCTTGATATCACAATGAACAATGCAATCTCGACATTCCTCATGAAGATATGTGATACCTCTTGCTGTTCCAAGTGCAATGTTAAATCTATGCTCCCAGTTCAACAATTTCTCTGATTGCTCATCAATAGGGAAAAGGTAATTATCAAGTGAGGCATTTTTCATGAACTCGTAAACCAAAAGCCTGTGGCGTCCTTCAGAACAAAATCCAATCAATCTCACCAAATTCAAATGGTGAGTGCTACTTATAGTAGCAACCTCCATCCTGAACTGTTTCTCACCCTGTTCGATTCCCTCGAGTCGCTTTACTGCAACAACTGTTCTATTAGCAAGAATCCCTTTATAAACAGCTCCGAATCCTCCAGCTCCAAGCTTCTCCTTAAACCCCTTTGTTGTGAGGTGTAGGTCCTTATATGAGAACTGCACTGGTGCACCAGAGGCATACTCAAGAAGCGCATACTGAGCTGACAAACTGCCAAATTTGGGACTATTTCTACAACACCCCCACCATAAACCACCCTCTATAGCAATCAAACCAAGAAGGGTAATCACAACAACTACAATAACAAGCCAAACACCAAGTCTACTTTTGCTCTTTCCCGCAATCTGCAATTCAGCTGAAGGGTTTGGTTGGACTGGTCCACAAACCTTGACATACGAAGTACTAGGAAGTGAAGGATTCTGATACCCACTGGCAAATTCTGTTGTTTTCAAGTAACACAAACCAGTTCCATCGGACAAAGAAGTCAAAGCAACACATGAACTACTCACAAGACAATTCAACTTACAACTTGATATTCCCACAAAGAAAACCTGAGAGGATAGCTTAGGCTGGTAAGTCAAGAACATGGCATGATCCATCTCCAACATAGTAGCACTCCCAGGACAATTCTCAATCTCCACCTTTCTTTTACACCCTTTTCTACTATCATTGACATCAACAAAATCAAAATTCTCAGATGGGCATCCACAAATTGGATTCAAACTCGAATCATTGTAACTACAAATCCCCATGTTTCCACAATATCCAAAAACTTGACACTGATCAGTCAAAGCAGCCCATTTCATATTTGTAGTTCCACTACCTAAAGCAGAACTATAAATTCTCAAATTCCCATCACTATCTAACTTCAAAAACCTCAATATATCACTACCTTCTGCATAATCATTACTATAAGCCAGAATATATGCACTAATTAAATTAACATCATAGATAGATAAAATCCCAACTGGCTGCAATCCCAAAACTGGCGAACTCAAATTAGAATCAATAGATGAATTCAAACCTTGATTCCAGTAATTTATGCTATCATTCCATCTCAGCGTTAGATTCCCAGAATTAAGAAGCCGAAATGAGTAAATCCCAGATTTCAGAACTTGGTTTACCGTGAAATTCTGACCGGGTACGATGGTATCTGTTGGGTTCTGAAAACTGGACCAAACCGAAACGCCACTCCCATTTCTAAGGACCAAATCGCCGGAATCATCCAGTGAAGCGGATGTAACCCCAAGATAGCTAGTGTTAGAGTCCCAGACAACAATACCAGCACCGTTGACGAGTTGGAGAGTCCCATTAGAGCGGAAATGGAAGGCTCCACCAGAATCAACAGAGACAGATAGGCCACCGGCAGTCCAAACAGGGACTCCACCAAAGTAATTGATGGCGGCGACATAGCTAGAACCCACTTGGACAAAACCCACAAAAAAAGTGCTATTGGGGGAGGACCAAGTGTGGTTACGAGTGGAAGCGGAGAGAGAAGATCCTGGAGAAATTTGGGCAGTTGAAACGAAGAAAAAAAAGGGAAGAAAAAGAGTGAAAAAGAGAACTTGGAGTTTCATTTCTTTGCCTGAGCTAATGTTATGAGATTCTGGTTTGGTTTTTATATACTCGCGTATATTACAAGAATATTACACTGTCAAACTTTTACACTTGGATCCCAATTTTACTCGCGTATATTTCACTGTCAAACTAAATTAAAAGAAAAAGACAGATAATTGTGAAAAGGAAATCCCTAATCCTCTGCTCAATTTTCTCTCAGCTTGTGAATTCTCTCAAGCCTAATCATTTCCATCGATTCTCTATATTTGAAATTGAAGTAGCCACAACAAAATTCAACGATAAATTTGTAATTGGCTCAGGTGGATTTGAAAATGGCTACAGAGGATTCATCGACGACGACGCTTCTCCAGTTGCGATCAAGCGATTACATTCATCATTGAGACATGGAGAACGCAAATTCAGAACATATATTTTAGTTTTTATTAATTTTACCAGTTAGGTATATGGGATTTTTTTATTATTATATTTTTAACTAATATTATCAATTTGTTTGAATTAATTGTTAAATTGTTCGTATATTAACCGAAGAAAGCAATTAAAATTTTACAATACAGTTTGTAAAAGCTCACATTTAAGTAACTTATCAATAATGACCTATTATTGCTATATTTTTTGTAGACATTATTGTATTTTCTTTTGTTTTTTCTGAAGATAAAGTACAATTTTCATCTTGATATTTAAATTTAAAAATATATTAACTCTTAATATTTTTTAAAATATAATTTTAATCTTAATATTATTAAAATTTATAATTCTAATTCTTCTTTTCGTTGGCTTTCGTTCCTGAATCGGATTAAAAAGTAATTAATAAATTATAATTTAATCTCTAAAATTTTATTTATTTATAAAAAATATTTTTTAAATTTATATATATATAAATAAAATAAATTAATAACTAAATAAAATATTATTTTTAATTTACTTTTTATTAAATTAAAATAATTAATTTTTATTTAACTATTTAATTTATTTTCTTATTTTTTGTATATTTGATTAAAAAATATTTTTTATATATTAAATTAAAATTATTTTATTTTGTCAAATATGCAAAAAATAATTATATTTAAACAAATATACATAAAATAAGAAAATAAATTACTTTTAAAAATTAATTATTTAATTAAATAAATGTAATTTATATTAATTTTAAATTAAAATATATAAAAAATAAATAAATAAAATTATGTATGAATATTTTACACATAAAATTATTCACATATATTTTTAAATATTCTAATTTTAATTATTAAATAAAAAATAAAAAAATATATAAAAAAAGAAAAGTTAATGGTATTTTAGAGATAATAATATTTAAAAAAAGAAAGGCAATTAGTTTTTATATTTTGATTTTGTCAATAAATTTGATCATTTTGTTTATTTTTTATTTTTTATTAAATTTTAGTAAAATAACTAAAAGTACCTCATATATATATAAAATAAGAGAAAATTAATTTATTTTTAAGTATTTTAATTTTAATGAAATAAAAAATAATAATTTTTTGATTAAATATATAAAAATAATTTTCAAATTTATAAAAATAAGAAAATAAATTAAATAATTAAAAAAATAATTTTATTTATTTTAACTTTAGAAAAGTAAATAGTTAAATAAAATTAATTATTTTAATTTAATAAAAAGTAATTTTAAATTAAAAATAATATTTTTTTAATTTTTATTTAGTTATTAATTTATTTTATTTTTTATATATTTAATTAAAAAAATATTTTTTAAAATAAATAAAATTTTAAAAACTACATTGTAATTTATTAATTACTTTTTAATCCGAATGAAAATCAACAGAGAAAAAATTCGAAATAACCGATTTTAATAACGTTGGGTCAAAATTACACCTTATTTTTTTTTATATAAGGGAATAAATAAGGAATAACATAAAACAAGTACCTCTGCTTTATTTTAACTTCATTTCCACGAACAATCCCTATGCTATGAACCCCATGTTCATTGCATCTAAGTTTACACTCTTCATATCAGTCTTGGCGATTGTAGCCATCTAGTTCAGAACCCAGCTCTAGAGGCTATCTAGAATGGTCCATCACTCTCTTTTCCTTTTCTACTCCCCCAAACACATTGCATATCTCTGCATTGTTATTCTGATATAGTTGATTCTTCTGTATTGTTGGCCCCAATATTCAACGTATTGAGAAAAAACTTTGGTCCTATCACCTAAAAAAGGAAAAACTTTTGGTGCCAGTAACAATAAGAAACAGAGGAATCACAAGCAAACATAAAACAACATAATAGACAATCTATTATAAGATATATAAGGGGACACAGATGAACAGTGAATTTATAATTGATTTGAGATTAGTAAATTACTTTATTATCTTTCATGTAATTACTGATTTATCCTTCTTTCCCCAAACTCCATATCAAAACGATGTTGTATTTCTGTCCATAATTGTTAATCCACATGAAAATCTATGAAATTACTTAATTGTCCTGATTTGTTTAACAATTTTAACTAAACGGCGTCGTGTCCACGATATGCGCGTCCTTTACCTCATCTGTTGCGTCTTAACGTATTCAGCGTCTTGGAAGGGAAAAAAAAATTGACACCCTTCAGCGTATTGGGAAAGCAAAGAAAATTTTTGATTTTTCTCTCTCTACATTTATTTGCCATTTTTTTTTCATTTGCAATTCTAGATCCTTTCGATTTTTCTTCTTCCATTTAAAACTCTAACATTTGATGATTTTTTAGCTCTTTCTTCAGTCTTTTGTTTTCGTCATTTCTGTTCTCATTTGTGACGATTTTTTTGGTGGTTGGGTTTATGATTTTTGTTTGAGTTGGCTTTTAATTTTTTTTTGTGCATTTTATGGTTCTTAATGTTCTTCTTATGTCTTTTGTCTTCATCATTTTTATAATCTTTTTGCATTATTTTATTTTATTTTATTGCTATGCATGACTTTGATTTTTCCTATATCTGGGTTTTATATCTTGGGTTTTGGCTTTGATGTTTGTTTTTGTTGAGTTTTTAAATTTGTGTTTTTTGTATATTCGTAATTATTTTTTTCATTTTTATTTATTTATTTATTTATTTATTGCAGATCTATTTTGAGTATGTTATGAAAGCGATTTTGAAAAGGATTGGAAGAGTATTATGTTTGGTTGCATGTTGTGTGCGTGCATGAGTAGGTGAAATTAAAGGAATTTTTTTTTTCAATTTAAAGTAATGGCTTTTACTTGCTTCGCTTTACAATATGTCAAGCCATAAATATAGATTGATGGTTTGATTTTTGTTGTTTGTGCATTTGCTCTTATTATATATATTGTATATACAAATGTCTAGGTTATTGAGTTTTTGAATCTAATCAATTTTACACTGTTCAAACCATAAAAGGAAACCATATCTTTTATATAAATAGAAAATCACAGTCTTTTTCTTTTCTCTTTTCTTTTTTTTTTCTTTGATTTTTGTAGACTTTATGGATCGTCTCCGATCTAGACAGAGGCTGGTGTTCTATGGCTTCACAAAGGCTGAGGTATAAATATATATTTTTTGGTCTTTTTGTTATATATTTATTGTTTCTTTACTTGGGTTTTCCTTAGTTTTTTCATTTATGCCCAAATGCCATGTCATAAATTTAGCCATTAATTTTGGGTACGGTATTTTGTCTGTTTATTGATATGTTTTGATCTTTATATTTTTACTTGCTGTTTGATAATGTGACAATGGAATGAATTTAGCAATAACGATAATTTAATTGTTCTATATACCTTGAGGTAATATAAAAAAAAATAGCCAAATAAAAATGTTTATATCAAAATTACTAATTAGTGGCTACACTAGCATGCCAAATGGGAATCAACAATACCAGTTTAGCTGTTTAGTTTGGGTAATTAAAATCATAATTACAGAAGCAATGTATGTGGTTGGGGGCTTAATTAGTAATAAATGATATCAGACATTGCCAATAATTCAATATCATATTATTGCTTTCTTATTTTCAGAAATTGCTTTTGGATTCTCTTTGATAGTAGTACTATTTTCCTTCTCCATCACGTTAAGTTCTCGAATCGCATGAACAAAGTTGTATAGGAAGCACTGTAGGAAATGTTCTATAAAAATTTATTTATTTTCCATTTTCTTTCTTTTTTTTTATTTTCTTTATCATAATGATTTTAAATAATTATGTCCAATAGAGTTATTTAGCCCTTTATTTGTCTGATTGCAGTCCTGATGACATTCCATCGGATGGAGATAATATTTAATTATTTTAAATATTTGACTTTGTTTGAGCTTTTTGATCTATAAATAGGTAAATACTATGTTAAATATTTTAATTAATTCTGATTATTGTTTTGATGACTAGCAAAATTGCAATATTTGGTTAACCAGTATTGCATGCATTGGAATAATGGATATGACCTATTTGGTTAGCTGATTAAATTGCAACTTTTAAAAAAACTAAAATTTTGATTTGGTGGGAAATGGATTTTAATTCAATATGCATGATATTGAATCCATTTGTTTAGATAGAATATAATTACTTGAATTTTATTATATTTTGGATTTAGAATTTCTCTTCTGGTCATTATAAAAAGGTATGAAAGAATTATATGATAATTGATAGGTAAATGGAGTTCAAATCTTTAGTAATGTTGTTCTTTTGGCCCGTTTTATAGAACTATCAGTTATATATTAATATTTGTAAGAATTGCTGACTTTTGTTTTAATTGATTAAACTATTAAGCTAAAGTCAATACATGAAATTTCATCATCAATGTCTAGGGCCCTAATTTTTCAATATGGCTAGAATTAACAGATGCTTATTTTTGAAGTTTTCATCTTTAAGCGGTGGGAATCAATTGTTTAAAAAGGGGTAAACGTTTTTCTTGAAAATGGCTTAACTTTTCTTTTAACCATAAAATTGCTTTTTGTTGATAAATTTCCAATGTGTTCCAAACCATAGAAATGTGAAAGATGTTGTATGAACAACAAGCTTCAATTTAGGTGAGTTTTATGTTTGATAAAAAAAAATATTTTATGTATAATAATTCCATTGATGATATCATTTATTTTTTTTTCCCAATCTAAATCTGTTAATTTTTCATCATCCCATCGTTTTCTCAAAGTGAAATTGTGGTCTACCTTATGACCTTGAGCTATTTAGCTGTGTGGAAATAGCAACAGTGAAGAGGAGTTTTATTTTGTTTGGTTGCTATTACTGTGTTAATTTTCTCAACCCAAAAAAGTTTTGATCTTTAATGCTTCAGGGTAACAAATTTCTTTCCTTTTATCTTTGTTTTAGATTGATTTCTTTTTCATTTTCTCAGGTGTTATCTTGGTAATCCAATTTATTCAATTTTTTAGTATTTTTTTTATACTCCTTTTTCCTTGGGTGAGTTTTATTTTTTATATTCCCTGCATATAAATTAATATATAAAAACTATGTTGGTGTTAGCTCCTACTTCTGTCTTTTGTTTTCGTCATTTCTTTTCTCATTTGTGGCCATTTTTTTGGCGATTGGGTTTATGGTTAATATTTGAGTTTGCTTTTAATTTTTTTTTTGTTGCATTTCGCGGTTCTTGATGTTCTTCTTCTGTCTTTTGTTTTCATCATTTCTTTTCTCATTTTTAGTAATCTTTTCGTGGTTGGGTTTATGGTTTTTGTTATTGGTTAGTTTTTAAAATTAAATATATCTTTTATATGAAATATGAAGAGCTGTGTGCTGAAATATTTTTCGATGAGTTTTTTTAGATAAATCTTTAAATTTATTAAGTTTTGTATAAGAAACTACTTTTAAAAAAAATTTTGCAAGAACTTTAGATAAAAATAATGCCTTTTTTTTTTAAAAAAAAAATTGAATCAGTGATTTTTTTTTTATTTGTTTTTAGATTTGAATCTTTATATCTAGTAAATAAAAAAAAATTAAGCATAAATTTTATTTTATTGATCTACCTTAGGTTTTCAGGTTGATTTTTTTAAATAATTAAAATATCAATTATTTAAAAAATATCAGTTTATTTATTTATGAAGCATCAGTCTTGGCTTTTTATGTTTTTATCAACTATTCGTACTAGATGAATATTTGTATGATGTTTTTTTTTTTTTTAAACATGGAATTATTCTAATATTAGTAATTAAGAGTTGTTAACTTTTTATATTAATTTTGAAAAATAAGGCAATATAATTTTATTGTCAAACCTGAAAAAATAGAATCAAAACTATCAAATTAATGACCTGAGCCATGATTAGATGAGAAAAGGAAATTGTTTTGTTACTGATACAATGTTTTAAACTCAAAGAAATTTTTATATTTTCAATGTTAAATATAAGATTAGGATGATTTTTATTAGGCATGCCAAAATTTTGTTCTACGGGGTTTAATACATTTTGTTTCAATTTCTTATCTTTTCTTTAACTATTCTTATTGTTGAGGTTGTTGCCTAAAGTAGTTATCGAGTCTGCGAACATGTGAGGACTCACTAGAAAACTGTGAAACCAAGATGATTCCTGTCACGACCCGATTTTCCGGACCGCGACGGTCATAGAGCATGGGAGATGCCAATGACAACCGGCACCTGTAGAACACAGTATTACATACATAATCTATAATCCATAATTAATTATCCATTTTAATTAATTATCATCCATTATGTTATTTTGTTAATCATTCTATAATTTACTGCAATTGGCTATAACAGTCATGTATCATATCATAATATCATCATATAACTCAAAACATCACATCAATATATATATATATATATACATGTTCATCTCTTAGCTAACCCATACATACCCCATGGAGCAGTTAGATAATGAATACCAAAATAATATAATACTGAGTAGAATATATACATCAGAAACTGTAGCAGAAATCCACAAATGAACAGACGTCGGGATTCTGCAACCTACTCCTCTCCTGAAATGGTTAAACAATGAAAAGGGTGAGTATAGATGATACTCAGTGAATCTACATGCATCCACAATAAAACAGTAGATATCAATAAAGCAATGACATCAATAAGTAGGATAACAGTATACAGAATCAATATCATGGTACAGTATAGCCATGGATCATAATATAGGCTCGGTATCATATGGAAAGACAGATAATGGGATGGACTGTATGAAAAGAAATCATACAATCTCCAGTAATCCGTATATGTGGACCATATAGATCTTCAGTATCATATTTGTATCAATGAGTATAAGGCTGATTAGGTCCTATGGCCAGGATGATAGCCCCTCCTAGCTAGGGCATTAGTAATACAATGTGCACATCGTCGATAGTATTTCCCCACTACCCTGTTGGATTGGTAGCTCTGTCAAGCCATATAGGGTTAATATAACAAGGGATACCATTATGCAACAATGACATCTAGCAATCAATCAGTTCAATATCAATCAGTTCAATATCAGTCAATTTAGCTATCAATAAGAACAATGGTAATGTTATAAATAACATACAATCAATGATCAATGGTTTGGCAAATAAGAAAGACATGCAACAAAAGTTGGTTTGGTGACGGAAAACGGTAGGTCAATTGGCATGCCAACGTCGCTGGCAACAATGGCATTCAAATGGTAGACCTATGGTAGACCAATAGGCCAAAGGCAAATGAACTAGGCATTTCATCAAATATATGGTGGGCATATAATGGCAAGCCAATAGGTTAGGTTTAGGTGCAAACTTGATTTGCCCAATTCAATCAATGCAAAGTCACATTGTCAAACAAGGTATAAGCATTCAAAAAACAAGATTAAACATCATCAAAATAGGATCAAAAGGCATGGAAAATCAAGCAAATTTCAAAGGGATGAATAGTATATATGGGTTCGACCAAAATGGGGCTTTTAGGGCAAGGTTCCAATCATCAATTTAATCACATAGGCATGTCAAATGATGCATTATAGACTCACCTATGCTTCCAAATCACTTGAACAAGCCAATTCCTCCACAAATCACCAAATGAGCTATATAGAGCAACCTTGCCCAACTTTCAATTCTACATCTGTAACACCTCAGCTTAGCCTGAACCAAATCCATATAGAGAACTTTGGGGGGAGATTTTTAAATTCTTTATATTGTTATGTTTATATATATTTATGCATGAAATTGGTATTTATGCATGTTATTTGAATTAGTTCTAGGCATAGAAATGGTTTAAAGGCTGCAAGGACTTAATCGGCAAATTTTGAATTTTTGATGAACTGGGGGCAAAATGGTCATTTTTCTGCCCGATGGAATTTTATGGAATAAATATCATATTTAAAAGGAGAAAATAATTTAAAGACTTGAAAATGGCCTTATTGTATTCATTTGAGCAGTAGTTTAAGAAATAAT
>CANXYC010002761.1:0-23719 GCA_948193065.1 Aleurites moluccanus | reverse complement strand
TATATATATATACTTTTTATCAAAAAACATTTCTTTTGAATTTCTTTCTCTGTTCCTCGGCTGAATGTCAAGTTTTGATTTTTCGATCGTTTAACTCAGGTAATTAATAGTTTTTGATGTTTAGAGCATGAATTTGATATTTAATTGGGTTAATTTTTAGTTTTAGCCAATTAATTTTGAAGTTTAAGGTTTAGACTAAATTTAAGATTTTCTCAATTAGTTAGTTTTAATTAGTAATATTTATATCAAAATGTTTCTTCCAGTATAAGGAATCCATAAACACTTTTAGATTTTTGTTTGGATACCAAAAATATTAATTATAGCCAATTGAAATCTTGACCATATTTCGTATATTTTATTTTAGTTAGATATAAAATAGCATTATGGGTTATAATTGGTGTTTAGTATTGCATTATAAACTGTTATTGTGATTATTTGAGTATGTTGATTTTTGGTGCTAACAGTTTTTAAGAGGAAATTCTGTCGAATTTTCGTGAGAAATTAGGCTAGATATTTTAGAGTCAGCATAATTCATGCATCATGATATTTTAGAATTTATTTTCATATTCTAATATTGGTTTTTATTTATTTATAAGAGTTGACTTAGTGATCAGTTTGGAGCAACGAGGTGCTCCAGTTTGATAGGTTTTCTATTATTTTGCCAGGTGAGTGGTAAATTTATAATATTGATTTTACTAATATATGCTATATGTTTTGAGAAATGAATTTCCGAATGAAAATTGATTTCAATCGAAATTTTAGAAATGCGATATTTTATATATTAAAGTTGGAAACATATATTGATATGTTGGTGTTTGATTTATAAAGAAAGATTTGATTGCACAGTTAAGTATAAATATTTTTTTTTTTAAATACATTCATATATGAATATGTCTGATAGATATACCTAGATGACGGGTATTTCAGAGTAATTGACGGATTAAGATTATCCTGACGAGGATAATTCTCAGATATCAGATACTATCTTTGGGACAACGCTTGATATACATATAGTTTTTGGGACGTATATCAGGTGGTCGCCCTTTAGGGGTAGCTCTGTACATGTGTATGACCAGTTTGCTCTTGGTGCTGCCGTATGTCATCATGCGCCTAAGATGCCAGTTTATCTATCTACAGATTGTTTATATGTGTTGAATGTATGTTTTATAGAAAATTATTTTTTGATTTATTTCTTGTGCTAGATGATATTCTGTACAATTCATTTTCAGAATGATGATATTTTCTAAATATTTTGTGTAAATTATATATAGAAAACAGTATCATATTCCCCTTTATTATATATTTACCACTCACCGAGCATTGTGGTTTGCTTATCTTTCCTACATTAATACTTTTCAAATCATTTTCAGTAGATATCCAGCAGAGTTAGCAGTGTCCTCTTAGTTGTTCAGCATATAGCAGATGTCGAGCTAACAATCTCTCTTTTTATTTTTGGTTAGCTAGCTTGGTTATATATATTATTTTGGACAAATATAGTTTGTATAATCCTAAATTTATCCCTTTGTGTAATAGTATTATACAGTTATAAATATGTTACAATCATTTTAGATATTTCAAGTATTATTATCAGTTATCTAGTATTTGTATAGTTACAGAAAATATTTTTTATTGTCACACTGTTTATCAGGACAGTAAAGTAAGGGGTGTGACACATAGTCCATTTAGATGGAAGGAAGGCATATAAAATTTTTATTTTTTATATTATATATAAAAAAAAAAGATAAAGATGAAAGAAGAAAAAAGAAGTAATTGGAGAGAGAAAAGCAATTCCTCAATTCATTGTAATCTGGAAATTTTTTTTTACCAAAAAAAAAAAAAAAAAAAGGCCGCTTGTCACTATTCAAGTGATTTGCCATTACTGATATACTATATAATTTCTCCTCCTCGAACTGCAACTAAATCATCCGATACATCCCCATCATATACCTAGTCTTCTATTCATTATAATAATCCTCAACAGAACCGGGCTTGAGACGACGGGTCCAATTGTACGGTGCGGATAGACTTGACGGCAGATTAAACGAGCGTTGTATAGGGAAGCACCATCGCTGCCGTCTTGGTCATTTGACATCTTCATCAGCGACTCCAATCAAGATGATGTCGTCGGCCTAGCAGTAATAGAAGCCGTCAAATTTCTCTAGGCCGAAGGGGCTTCCCCTTGTGCATGCCCAATTTTTGGTGGAAAAGTGAAAGGCGATAGATATGGAAAGGAATGGCTTGAACTGGCAGTTGAATGTGGTTTTTTGAAGCACCACTGTTGTTGTGTAGGTCAGAGATAGAGAAGCAGAAGAAAATAACAAAAGAAAGAGAAAAGGATTTAAAATAGGATTAAATTAATTTTTTCTTTCAATTTGCTTGACTGCATGTATTTCAGGTATAAAATTCAAAGAAATATTGGACCTATTTAATCTTAAATTGAATTTTTTCATATTAAATTGGTTGAAAAAATTAACTTAGACCAAATTGAATATAGAGATAAATTCAGGAAGAAATTTAGTATTTATTCAAATATTAAATTAGAAGAAAATAATTTGCACATAAAAAAAAAATTACCAAAATTTTGGAATTTTTTTAATATAATATAACAATAGCAATCATCTTCAAGTATTAACTTAAAAACATACAACTATATATACAAGAAACATAAATAGAGTTATGACAATCTCTTCTCAACATAAGTGATTGATACTTTCTTTAAAGTCGGTTTGCTCGGAAAGAAAGATAGTAATAAACTATGGCGTTACATATAATAATTTAATAATTGGACATTTACCTCATAATACACACAAATGGATATTCTTCTTTCAACTTTTGCTTTCTTAAATTAATTGCTTGCATTATTAAACTTTTTAATCTTTTCACCATCATTTTTGTTGACACTAAGATCATTTGGTTGCTCTCTTCTCTCTTGTTGATCCCTAGCCATAATCACTTTTTGCATAGCTTCCACAAATTTGGTCACTTGATGGGTACTGCTAGATTCACCTTTTTTGTCACCTACTGTTCCTTTCCGACACCGATTATCGGTTTCTGACTCCGAAAACAACTCGTCTTGCCGGAGCCGACACTTGTGAAGCTTCACATACTTCATTGGAGTTTTTTTTTTTTTTGCTTTTAGATTTATGATCTTTTCATTAATATATATAGGGCAACATCTATAGCAGGTGGTGATGCTTAGAGGTTAAAAACATGGGTTAGGACAACAAACCCATTTAAACAATACAAGTTTTGTTCTACACTGTGTAAGCAAATGGGCAAACAAAACGTAAAGGCAAAGCTGATTTATAATTTATTCAATATAATTAATCAATGAAGATTTGTTTTTGCCTTGTGAATTTTGTTTGGCCGCCTAATAAGTAGTACTCTAAACTTAAAGGCTGAGTATATGTGAACCACCAAATTTTGACTTGTGCATTGGGTTTTCTTGTTAAACTTGTCTTATATATATAGAGGATCAACTTTATTGGTTTGTGAAGTTGTAACTAAGTAGCACTTACAGATATCAGTTTATGAAAGATGTGTTTTTTTTTTAAAGAAAAATTGTCTATATTATATATATATATATTCTTATCTCTTACACACAAATATGTGAATTTGAGGATACATTTTTTTAAAAAATAATTTTCTAATATTATTTATTTATTTATTTTTAGTTATTTATTTCAAATATTATTATCATATTATTTAAGTTAGACACACTATATAGTTAAATATTTTTCTTAAATGTTCTTATTTTTAATATAGTGGTAGTAACAATTAATTTATAGGTGAATTACATGTGTTGAAATATTTGTTAAAACCTGTAATTTGAAAATTTAATTCTTGAGTTACTCTATTTTAATTTTAGAAGTCCATAAAATGGCTCTCCTCCTAAGATGAAAATCCAACTAGATGTTCACTTATTATCATGAATACTAGTTATCCAACTAGTATAACTAAATCTCTCTAACATCGAAAGAAACTTATTATAAGACAATGCCAAGAATTTTCTCTTTTTAAAATAATTGAGAACTCTTCCTATAGCTCGCCAATGATCGGTGCTAGTTTTATGAGTAAACCTTGAAAGTTTACAAACTGCAAATGCAATATCAGGTCTAGTACAATGCATAATATATTGTAATACTCTAGGAAATCATAACTTGTATGCATGATTTAATTCTCAGTATATGGTTTAAAAGTATTAAAATAATAAAAAATAATTTTAGAAACACAGTTAGAAAGCGAACGTAATACTTTCTAGAAATTGGCAGTGTTCTCAACACTGCCGAGAAATTAGCAGTCCGGTCAACAGAATAATTTTTGATTCTGACTAGGAGGTAAAGGATCACATAAATAAATATGTAATTTTAGTAAAAAGAAAGAAGTGAAAAACATTTAGAAACACTGAAAAAATAACCAATGGCAAAACCGTAAATAAATAGAACTTTAAGGGGTATAGTAGAAATTGGTCTGTCCGAGTTTTAGAATGACTCTAAAATTATTTTTATAAATAAGTATAAATAAAAATAAGTCTTTTGATTCTCCACCTTAAAATCTAAATCTCAATAGAATTGTCAGAATAAATTACAGAAGAAGTTGGGGTCAAAGTACGATTACTTGAATGTTTAAGGACCAAAATATAATTTTTCATTCTTGCTTAATATATAAGTATGCCTTAGAATAATTTTTGTCATCTTCTTCCTTTCTTCACCAAGTGGTCGAACCACTTCTTCAATCTTTTCCTCCATTTCTTCTTCATTTCCAACCAAAATTTCTTAAGGAAAATTGAAATCAAGTTTAGTTCTACCATTTCCAACCTATTTCTTCCTTAATATCATAAAGGAATTCAAGTATTTTGGCAAGGGAGGTTTCGGGTTCACCATCCATTTGAGGTAATGATTTGTTTTGTTTGATTTTATAGTTTATTTAGATGATTTAGAAGTTGAATTTGATGGGTTTTAGGTTAGATTGCATCAATTGATGCATTTGAATAGAAATCCCCAATGTTAAGCTATAAATTGAAGTTGTTTGCTTTAGCCATTTAAATTAGTGTTAGTTTATGATATTTGAGCTTAGAATATATTAATTGGAGGCTAATGAATGCTTAATTAGTGGTTATTTTGTTGTAAAAAATCAAGAACACCATAGTTGTCATATTTGCCTCTTTTAAAGGAAATTGGTGGAATTGAATTTTTCTAAGCAATTGAAAGCTTTTGGTAAGTTCTATATGCATCATTTAACATATATATTGTATTGAAATTGAAATTGAAAACCATAAATAGAATATGAGTTTTGGCCGAACCTTACCTCACTATTCATCCTTTGTATTTTTGCTTTGTTTTCTTCATGTTTCCATAGCTATTTTGATCCTTAATGTTGTTTACTATTGTATATTTATTGCATATTGTGTTGTTGATAATGTGGCTTTGTTGTTGATTGAATGAGCATTATTAACTTTGCACCAAAACCTAGCCAAATTGCCCATTTAACCTTGCCTACCAAGTATTTGATAAAATGCCTAGTTATTTTGTCATTAGTCTATTATTCCTTCATCCACAGGTCTTCAAATTTGAATGCCATTGTTGCCAGTGACATTGACAAATCTATTGTGCCTTCCATTTGCCAATGTATAACCTATCTTTGATCCATACCCTTATTGTTTACCAAACTAATTTCTATTGCTTACTTATTGCTTATTAATATTCCTTTGATCAAATTATCACTTGAAATGATTGATATTGTAATTATTGATATTGGTGATACCATTGTTGCATAATGATATCTATTGATATGTTTCATTCTTATATTGACCCTAATATGGCTTGACAGAGTAGCCGCTTCGATAGGGTAGCGGGTACATACTGTCGACAATGTGCACATTGATTACTGATGCCCTAACTAGGAAGGGTTCTGGTCCTAGCTGGGAAGGGTTCTGGTCCTAGCCATAAGACCTGATCAGTCTTATGCTTACTGATACTGATATGAATGGAGACTGTATGTTTACATATAGTCCATACTGTTATAGCCCTATATCTGTCTTTCTATATTACACCTTTTTTCTTTGATATGACTAGTGACCATTCTGTCATTTTCTAATATTGATTCTGTAATATGATTATATTAACCGACTGTCATTATTGTTACCATTTGAGATTGATCCAAACCATATTCATTGGTGATGCATACAGATTCACTGAGTATCTTATATACTCATCCTTTTTTTTTATTTGTCTCCCATTTCAGGTGCTGAGTAGATAGCAGAATCCTCATTTCAGACTCTGTGGATTTCTGAAGTCTTGGTTATCGATGTAATTATTTTCGAATACTGTATTTTTGTTTATGTTCATAATCTAGTTGCTCTATGGGCTATATATAGGTTAGTTAGGATATGAACATGTTGTATGATATTATATGATATTTGAGTATTGATATGTTATATGATGATGGATGTTACAGCCAACAGCACTAAATTTCAGTCAGTTTTACAGAATTGCAGAATGAATGGTAACTAAATAAGATGAATAAATAATTGATGGTTATAGATTATGCATGTGATACTGGGTTCTACACGTGCCGGTTGCCATTGGCATCTCCTACTTCCTAGGACCGTCGCGATCCGGAAACGGGTCATGACAGAGGTGGTATCAGAGCTCTAGGTTATAGACATTAGAGCTTTAGGTTATATATAAATAGTATCTGAATTGCAGAGGAATAATGATTAAGTATAGAATGGGTAGAATTAATAAACCATGAAGCATAGAAATTCCTATATTTTCTTTTGCTGTATACGTTTGATATGTGTTAGTATTCTGCGTTTCTGTAATATACTGAGTATGTTTCCTATTTTCCTGACAGATTGCAGTGATATCCGACGATAGGGATAGAGATACCGGGGAGGTAGTGGTAGCCTCCAATGAGTCCTTAGTCAGAGAGTATTCAGTTTCAGAGGGTCCATCCAAATCTCAACTGACTACAGAGGATATATAGAGGGGCGATGATCCCTGCAGAGTTAAGATGATGAGGGGGATGAAGGAGTTGCGTATGGAATTGGCAGATTTGAGGTTGGAATGTTAGAATGTACCGCCACCACTAGTTCCAGCAGCAGTGCCCCCATCTGTTGCACCAGAGGCAGTACCAGTTGCACCAGCTCCTGTGCAGCCAACAGGGGTTCCTAAGGAGCTTGCTGTATAGGAAGGCCGCAGAGTTATTGAGGAGGGTGGAGTGTCCATGTTTAGCTTTCTAAAGCTAAACCTACCAGAGTTCAGGGGCAACAGAGGGAGTGATCCAGTAGATATTCTGGAGGAGGTTGAGAAGGTAGTTAGGAGACTACCTTGTTCTGACATTAGAGTTGTGGAGTTAGTAGGGCTATTGCTACAGGGGAAAGCTTGGACCTGGTTTTCCTGTAGGATGGAGCCTAGGCTGTATGAAGAGCATCCTTCTATATGGGCTGAGTTTCGACAGGGTTTGATAGATGAATTTATTACTGAGGGGGTGAAAACTCGGAATCTGATTCAGTTAGAGTAGGGAGATAGATCAGTAGAGGAGTATGCAAAGGAGTTCATCAGGTTGAGCAGATATGCTACTCATATTGTTCCTACTGAGGCTGATTTGATCAACAGGTTTAGGAGAGGTCTTCATGCTTCACTTCATAATGCACCGTTGGCTATGGAATTTACTTCTCTGATGACTGTTATTAATACGGCTACACATATGGAAGAAAAGTATAAGACAGAGAGGGCTAAGAGGGATCAGTCCGGAGCACAAAGAAGGAGGGGAGAGCAGCTCCGAGTCTAAACAAGTAAAGCCAGTGCCTCGATTTGATCAGCGACCTTCTGTGGGTAGTAAGAGGAGGAGGATTTAGAGTAAGGGACCACCAGTGGTATAGTCTACACCTGTTTATTCACAGGGTTCCTCTAGACCAGCTGCACGGATGCCTAGTGTACCTATCTATGGTTTCTGTGGATGGAGGCATGGAGGGGAGTGCTGGCGTCAATCTGGTGCCTGCCTGAGATGTGGATAGCATGGTCACTATGTTAGCAGATGTCCTATGTAGGGTGAGCAGTAGCCATCTGCTTCAGTTTCTCAGCCTACAATACAAATGAGTCAGAATGTAGTCAGAGAGGCTTTCGATACAGGTAGAGGCAGAGGAGGACATGCTCCAAGTAGTAGTCAGGCCCCGACGAGCAGAGGTCAGGGGTGAATATTTGCAGTTAGCACACAGGAAGCACAAAGATCAGACAATGTGGTTACAGGTACTATTCTGATTCAGAATGAGATTACTGATGCCTTATTTGATTTTGGTGCTACTCATTCCTTTGTGTCACCTCATTTTGCACCTAAATTGAATAAGGAAAGGAAATTGTTGCATGTGCCTTTAGTGATTGCTACCCCAATGGGTGAGAGTATTGATGAGGACTATTACTATCCTGACTATGTGATTGAAATTGATGATAACATATTGCATGCTGATTTGATAGAACTGCCAGTGTTAGAGCTGGATGTTATTTTGGGTATGGATTGGCTCATGACACACCGTGTTGTCATTGATCGTTATGAGAAGAAGGTTAGATTTCAGCCTGAGAGGCAGCCAGAGTTTGAGTTTCTGGGTGATAGACGAGAGTTCAGAGTTAATATGGTTTCTGCTATCCAAGCTAGGAGGATGATAGGGAAAGGTTGTTCAACTTATTTGGCTCACGTTATAGATGTGCAGAAGAGTTTGAGATTGAGGTGTACTCAGGCACTGATCCGATATCCATTCCTCCTTACAAAATGGCACCGGTTGAATTGAAAGAATTGAAGGTGCAGTTGCAGGAGTTATTGGATAGAGGATTCATTAGACCGAGTAGTTCTCCTTAGGGTGCTCCATTGTTGTTTGTAAAGAAGAAAGATGGCTCTTGAGGATGTGTATTGATTACAGGCAGCTAAATAAGGTGACAGTGTAGAACAAATATCCACTACCACGGATAGTTGTCCTGTTTGATCAGCTACAAGGTGCTAGTCATTTCTCGAAGATTGATCTGAGATCTAGGTATTACCAGTTGAAGATTAAGAAGGGTGATGTACCTAAGACTGCCTTCAGAACCCGATATGGGCATTATGAGTTCTTGGTGTTACCATTCGGGTTGACTAATGCACCAGCTACATTTATGGATCTGATGAACAGGGTGTTCAGACCATTTTTTGATAAGTTTGTCATAGTGTTCATAGATGACATTCTTATCTATTCTAGGAGTGAGGAGGAGCATGCAGAGCATCTGAGGATTGTATTGCAGACACTTTGAGAGCATCAACTATATGCTAAGCTATCTAAATGTCAGTTCAAGCTAACCGAAGTGTGTTTCCTTGGGCATGTAATTTGTAAGGAAGGTATTAAGGTATATCCTTAAAAGATTGAAGTAGTGGTGAATTAGCCTCAGCCTATCAGTGTTTCTAAAGTCCTTAGTTTTCTGGGTATGGCAGGGTATTACAGGAGGTTTATGAAAGATTTCTCCAGAATTGCAGCTCCATTGACTAAACTGATGCGGAAACAGGAGCGTTATCTGTGGAATGATAAGTGTGAGAGCAGTTTTCAGACTTTGTAGTCCTGTCTCACTAGTGCTCCAATGTTAGCAATGCCATTAGAAGGGGAGAAGTTTATTGTATATTGTGATGCTTCCCGAATTGGATTGGGCTGTGTGTTGATACAAAACAGGAGGGTGATTGCTTATGCTTCTCGTTAGTTAAAGAAGCATGAAATGAACTATCTGACTCATGATTTAGAGATGGCAGCTGTGGTCTTTGCACTGAATATTTAGAGGCATTATCTAAATAGATCTAAATGTGAGATATATACTGATCACAAGAGTTTATAGTATATATTTCAGCAAAAGGATCTGAACCTCTGACAGCATAGATGGGTTGAGTTGCTTAAGGATTGTGATTGTGAAATCCTTTATCATCCAGGCAAAGCTAATGTAGTAGCTGATGCATTAAGCCAGAAGTCTATGGGTAGTCTAACTCACATATTGGTTATCAGGAGACCATTGATCCGTGAGAGGGGTGAGTTAGTTGATTTGGGTATAGAGTTGAATTTGGGATCCCAAGATCATAACCTGGCTCTGATAGCCCAATTTTGGGTGAAGTCACTGCTGATTGATGATATTAAAGTGGCTCAGGATAGGGTTCCATATCTACAAAAACTTAAGGGAGATGTACAGAATGGCAAGATGTCAGAGTTTACAGTGGATGGTGATGTACTGAAGTGTGGGAAACAGATATGTGTACCTGATATTGATGGGCTGCGGGATCGGATTATGAGAGAGGCTCATTATTCTTCATACAGTGTACATCCAGGGATTACCAAGATGTACCATGATTTGAGGGATGTGTTTTGGTGGCTTAGTAGGAAGGGAGATGTAGCTCAGTTTATGTCTAAATGCTTAGCCTGTCAACAGGTTAAGTTGAGCATCAAAAGCCATCAGGGTTGCTTCAGGAGATTGAGTTGTCGGAGTGGAAATGGGAGCAAGTTACTATGGACTTTGTAGTGGGTCTACCGAGGACTACGAGGGGTTATGACTCTATATGGGTTATTGTAGACTGGTTAACGAAGTCTACTCATTTTCTGAAAGTGAAGACCAGTTATTCTGCAGCTCAGTATGCACAATTGTATGTGGATAAGATTGTGCGGCTCCATGGAGTTCCTTTGACGAGTATATCAGATAGAAGTGCATAGTTTACTTCACAGTTTTGGCAGAAATTCCAAGAGGCTATGGGTACTCAGTTACGATTCAGTATTGCTTTCTATTCATAGACTGATGGATAATCGGAGAGGACAAACCAGACATTAGAAGATATGCTTCGATTGTGTGTTCTGGATTTCAAAGGTAACTAGGATCAATATCTGCCATTGATCGAATTCTCCTACAACAATAGCTATCACTCTTTTATTGGTATGGCTCCATATGAAGCACTATATAGTAGGAAGTGCATATCTCCAGTGTGTTGGATGGAACCAGGGGAGAAGCAGTTAAAGGGTCCAGAGTTGATTAAAGAAACGATGGAAAAGGTGCCTATGATTAGAAATCAGATGAAGACTGCTTTCAATAGGCAGAAGAGCTACGGTAATCCTAAGAGGAAAGATATACACTTTGCAGTTAGTGACCATGTATTCCTTAAGATCTCGTCGATGAGAGGTATCATGAGATTTGGGAAGAAGGGAAAGTTGTCACCAAGATTTATAGGTCCATTTGAGATTATGAAAAAGATTGGTAATATGGCCTATAGATTGGCTCTTCCACCTAATCTGAGCCATGTACATCCTGTATTCCATATCTCGATGTTGCGGAAATATGTGTCTAATCCATTACACATATTGGAGGTACAAGATGTGGGACTTAATGAGGACTTATCATATGAGGAGCTTCAAGTAGAGATAATTGATCGACAAGTCAGGTAGTTGCGAAACAAGGATATTCCTATAGTCAAAGTGCTTTGGAGGAACCAGTCGATGGAGGAGTGCACTTGGGAGAGCGAGCAGGAGATGAAGGACAAATACCCATTCTTGTTCCATCAATGAGATATGTGTTTAATTTAAATTCGAAGACAAATTTATTTGAAGGGGGTAGAATGTAATACCCTAGGAAATCATAACTTGTATGCATGATTTAATTCTCAGTATATGATTTAAAAGCATTGAAATGATGGGAAATAATTTTAGAGACACAGTTAGAAAGAGAATATGATACTTTTTCGAAAATCGGCGATGTCAGGAACACTGCTAAGAAATTAGCAGTCCGGTCAATAGAAGAATTTCTGATTATGACCAGGAGATAAAAGATCACATAAATGCATGTGTAATTTTGATAAAAAAAAAAAGTGAAAAACATTTATGAACACTAAAAAAGTAACCAATGGCAAAACCGTAAATAAATGGAACTTTAAGGGGTATAGTAGAAATTGGTCCGTCTGAGTTTCAGAATGACTCTGAAACTATTTTTATAACTAAGTATAAATAAAAGTAAGCCTTTTGATTTCCCACTTTAAAAATCTAAATCTCAACAGAATTGACAGAATAAATTACAAAAGAAATTGGGGTCAAAGTATGATTACTTGAATGTTTAAAGACCAAAATGTAATTTTTCATTATTGCTTAATATATAAGCATGCCTTACAATAATTTTTGCCATCTTCTTCCTTTCTTCATCAAGTGACCAAACCACTTCTTCAATCTTTTCCTCCATTTCTTCTTCATTTCTAACCAAAATTTCTTAAGGAAAATTGAACTTAAGTTTGGTTCTACCATTTCCAACCTATTTCTTCCTTAATATCATAAAGGAATTCAAGTATTTTGTAAAGGGAGATTTCGGGTTCACCATCCATTTGTGGTAATGATTTGTTTTGTTTGATTTTATAGTTTATTTAGATGATTTAGAGGTTGAATTTGATGGATTTTATGTTAGATTGCATCAATTGATGCATTTGAATAGAAATCCCCAAGCTACAAATTGAAGTTGTTTACATTTGCTATTTGAATTAGTATTAGTTATAATATTTGAGCTTAGAATATGTTAATTGGAGGCTAATGAATGCTTAATTAGTGGTTGTTTTGTTGTAGAAAATCAAGAACACCATAGTTGCCATATTTACCTCCTTTGAAGGAAATTGGTGGAATTGAATTTTCCTAAGCAATTGGAAGCTTTTGGTGAGTTCTATATGCATCATTTAACATGAATATTGCATTGAAATTAAAATTGGAAACCATATATGGAACATGAGTTTTGGTCGAACCCTACATCATTATTTATCCTTTGTATTTTTGCTTTGTTTTATTCATGTTTCCTTAGCTATTTTGATCCTTTTAATATTGTTTACTATTGTATATTTGTTTCCTATTGTGTTATTAACATTGTGGCTTTGTTGTTGATTGAATGGGCATTATTAACTTTGTACCAAAACCTAGCCAAATTGCCCATTCAACCTTGCCCACCAAGTGTTTGATAAAATGCCTAGTTGTTTTGTCATTGGCCTATCATTCCTTCATCCATAGGCCTACCAATTTGAATGCCATTGTCACCAGCGATATTGACATACCTATTGTGCCTTCCATTTGCCAATGTATAACCTATCTTTGATCCATACCCTTGTTGTTTACCAAACTAATTTCTATTGCTTACTTATTGCTTATTGATATTCCTGTGATCAAATTATCACTTGAAATGATTGATATTATGATTATTGATATTGGTGATACCATTGTTGCATAATGGTATCTATTGATATGTTTCATTCTTATATTGACTCTAATATGGCTTGATAGAGCTGCCGCTCCGACAGAATAGTGGGTACATACTATCGGCAATGTGCACATTGATTACTGATGCCCTAACTGGGAAGGATTTTGGTCCTAGCCATAAGACCTGATCAGTCTTATGCCTATTGATATTGATATGACTGGAGACTGTATGTTTACATATAGTCCATACTGTTCTGGCCCTTTATCTGTCTTTCCATATTACACCTTTTTCCTTTGATATGAATATTGACCATTTTGTCATTTTCTTATATTGATTCTGTAATTTGATTATATTAACCGACTGTCATTATTGTTACCATTTGAGATTGATTCAAACCATATTCATTGGCGATGCATAGAGATTCACTGAGTATCTTATATACTCACCCCTTTTTTTATTGTCTCCCATTTTAGGTGCTGAGTAGATAGCAGAATCCTCATTTCAGACTCTCTGTGGATTTTTGCAGTCTTGGTTATCGATGTAATTATTTTTGAATACTATATTTTTGTTTATGTTTATAATCTAGCTGCTCCATGGGCTATGTATGGGTTAGTTAGGATATGAACATGTTGTATGATATTATATGATATTTGAGTATTGATATGTTATATGATGATGGATGTTACAGCCAACAACACTAAATTTCAGTCAGTTTTACAGAATTGCAGAATGAATTGTAACTAAATAAAATGAATAAATAATTGATGGTTATAGATTATGCATGTGATACTGGGTTCTATGGGTATCGGTCGCCATTGACATCTCCTGCATCCTAGGACCATCGCGATTCAGAAATGAGTCGTGACATATATATTAAATTTCCAATTGCATTGGCATATTTTAGCTGACTAACAGACCTTCCTGAATTTTCCATTAATTTGTTAGAAACATCAAATGGAGTATTGAATTCCCTAATACCCAAGTGGTTGAATTTGGAAAGAACCTTATCAATATAATGAGACTGACATAAAGTAAAACCCCCACTATTTTTCTTTGCTTTGATTCCTAAAATAGTATTTGCCTCTCCTAAGTCCTTCATTTAAAACTGAGAGATTAAATATTTTTTAGTATCATTGATACTTTTCCTATTGGTTCTTATGATTAACATATCATCAACATAAAGACATATTATTACACCATAATCTTTTGTGAATTTAGAATAAACGCATCTATTTGCACCATTATGCTTAAAACCATGTGATAATATCACATTATCAAACTTTTCATGCCATTGTTTAGGGGCTTGCTTTAGTCCAAATAATGATTTTACCAGTTCGATACTTTCTTTTCATTACTTGAAAGCACAAAACCTTCAGATTATTTCATATATACTTCTTCATTAAGATCTCCATTTAACAATGTTGTTTTAACATCCATCTGATGAATATGTAAATTATAAATTGATATTAATGCAAATAGCACTCTTATTGAAGTAGTTCTTGCTATAGGAGCATATGTGTCAAAATAATCAACTCTTGCTTTTTGTCTAAAACCTTTAGCAACTAGTCTAGCTTTGAAAGTTTGTGGAGAACCATTGGAGTTATATTTCCTTGTAAACACCCATTTACAACCTATAGGTTTAGTATTAGAAAGTAAATCAACTAACTCCCATGTGCCATTTGACAAAAGAGAATCCATTTCACCATTTATTGCCTCTTTCTATCAGGCATAATCTCTTGAAGCCATTATTTCATTATACGTCTTAGGATCCTCTTCCATGTTTAAAGTATTGGTATCTTATTTAATATTTCATCTCTAGCTCTTTAAACTAAGAAGACTATTGCCTGTGATAAAATAAAATCCAAATCCAAATTCTTTTCTTTCCTGACTCTTTGACTTCTTCTTAGCTCAGCAGAAGATTCAACTGCTTTTTGTTTATTGCTAGAGTTCATAGTAATGTCTTGTATCTTTGCAAAGTCAGAAACTTCTTTATTTGATTGTGGACTAATGTTTGAATTTCCAAGAAAGTTTGTTTCTAGAAATTCAACATCTCTAGATTCTATAATTACATTAGATTCTAAATCTAACAGTCGATATGTTTTTGAATTTTCAGCATATCCCACAAAGACACTTTTAAGACCTCTTGGCCCTAATTTAGTTCTTTTAGGATCTAGAATTCTATAATAGGCTATACAACCCCATACCGTCAAATAACTTAAGTTTGGTTTTCTCCCTTTCCATATTTCATATGAAGAAGTTTTAAATTTCTTTGAAGATATTCTATTGTGCACATGACAAGCTGTTAATAAAGCTTCTCCCCACAAATTAATTTATAACTTTGCATGCATAAGCATATCATTAATCATATCTACCAAATTTCTATTTTTTCTTTCAGCTAGACCATTCTATTAAGGGTTATATGGTGCACTTCTTTGATATATCAATCCATTTTCTTCACAATAATTCAAAAATTCATTTGGAAAGTATTCACCGCCTTGATTGCTTTGTAGGATTTTAATCTTTCTTTTTAGTTGATTTTCGACCAAGGCTTTATAATTCTTAAACATGTCAAATGCTTGATTTTTTGTTTTCTTTAAATAAACATAAGTAAATCTTGAATGATCATTTATAAAAGTAATAAAGTATATGTTTCCTCTTCTAGTTAAATGACCATTTAATTCACATATGTCAGAATGCACAAGTTCAAGTAATTCAGTAGTTCTCTCATTCTTTGGAAAAGGTTTCTTAGTCATTTTTGCTTGTAAGCATATTTCACATTTTTCAGATCTTTCATTAACACAAGGAATCAATCCATTTTTAGGCATGAATTTAATAGATTGATAATTAACATGTGATAGATGAGCATGCCATAAATTGAAAGAAGACTCAAGCATATAATCGGAAACATTAACTTTATTAATACTTAATTTAAACATTTCATTATATGAATATCCTTGTCTAACAAATACAGCATTTTAGAAAGAATATATTTTTTTCAACCTCTATAACAACCTTTAGGCATTTCTTGCACAACAGGTTTCCAAAAACTAGATTTTTTCTCACTTTCGGAACATGGAAAATATTTGTCAAAATAAGCTTTTTCCGGATGTGAATTGCAACTCAACAGTTCCTTTTCCAAGCACCTTGACAGTATCATGATATTCCATCAAGACATTTTTATCTTTTTCTGCAATTTCATAGTTCTTGAAGATGTTTTTGTTGTTACAAACATGTACAGTAGCACTAGAATCATACCACCAATCTGCAGACTTTTCAACTGTTGCCATATTGCATTCTTTTATCATACTAATTTTGAGTTCATTGATCATGGCAAAAATTTCTTCAGGAGAAGGTTGTCTCTCGATAATATTTGCCTTGTTTTAGTTTGCATTATCTTTTGTTTTCATTTTCTTCTGGAACCAACAATCTTTCTTAAAATTGTGATAACTCAATCAATACCTAATGTAAAACAATCGAGACCAAAGTTAAAGAAGTCAAGACCAAGTCTAGAATAATCGTGATCATAAGTAAACATAGACCAAAGTTAAAGAAATCAAGACTTAATTTGAAATAATTGAGACCAAAGTTAAAGAAATCGAGACCTAATGACTATAGGTTTGAATATCTTTCGGTGTTGAATTTTTAATTAATTCTAAAGTAATCTTTTGTCTAATTTTTCTTAACATGCCTAAAATTAGATAAGTAATGAGCGAGTTAAAAATTGAATTGAGTGAAATTGGTAAAACTTAAATGTTTAGGTAGTGAATTGAAGAACAAAAAGCGAATAATAATAATAATAATAATAATAATAATAATAATAATAATAATAAGTAAATTAATTATGGTTGGAGCAAGTGGCCGGCTACAAGTATGTAAATCTATACTAAATTTACCTTCCCAATTTTAGATCTCCATACATTTCATTTTATTTTTCTTAAAATTTTCTTTTTTCTAAAATTTTAATTGGTTATAAACTTATATAAAGAAATATAAAGAAAATCAATTTATTATATTCATCTTCTCCATAGCTTTATTGAAAATTTGAGAGTTTTCCTTCAAAATTTTTATTCATCTTTTCTTCCATAAATTACTCTTCCATCACCTCAAATTCAAGCCTTATATCCATCAAGTTTCCTCTTTTTATCAAATTACTAGATTTTATTTTTGGAATATAAAGAAATCCATCAAGAGTTTCAAGAGGTAAGATACTAAATTAGTTTAATAATTTAATTTAGTGAGTTTAATTGATATATTAGAGGCTTAAGTAGTGAAAGAATGATAGATTTAAGAACAAATCCTTAGAATTCTGAATTTCTTGTAACATGGTAGAAATTTAGAGGCCAGTTTTTATGATCTTAGATTTAGATTTTAGAAATCTATAAAACACAAAATTTGTAGACATATATGTGGAGATTAAATACCTTTAAGGAAGTTTTATCAAATTGCTACTGTGTTAAGAGATACAAGCTACTAAGTTAGGCTGACTTAGATTAGAGTTTTCGTTGAGAAATTCTATTAAGATCTGGATTTTTTAGGACATTAAGTTCAAATTCTGGGAAAACTAAAAACATAAAAAATATTTTCCTATGTCTTAGATAAATTTTAGTGAAAACATAATAGTATTTGGATATCTACACTTTGAGTTGCAAGGGAATCAGTGAAGGTTTCTCGGGTAAATGTTGTAGGGTAGTTTACAGTTTGTAGAATTATCTTTGGAATTCCACCATAATTTGTGTAGAACTTAAAAAAATCTGATTTTTAGATATATTAAACCTTCATATGTCTAGTTTAAGTAGAAAAAATAATTGAAGTGATTGGATAAGTATAACTTGAGAACTTGCTAAGAGAATCAAGGTTGCTAGAAACCAAATTTTAGAATTTGAGAGGGAAAGTTATAATTTGAATCACATTGTGTAATTTTAATGTAAATTGAGTATGAAAACTATTTATTTCCTATTGTAGTTTCAAAAGACAAAGAAAAATAAGAAGAATCCTTAGATCATCCATTTTGCTTGTGCTAGATTATAGGGTTGAGAGTTGGAACTAGAGTTTAGAAAGGTGAATCTGTATATATGTCATTTTACTTGAAATTGAATCCAATTGAATTTGCTAACATTCATTGCATTGTATCCTTGATTGATTGGAACCCTAATTTCCCATTTTGTTATATTGCTTTGTTCATTTAGGGTTCCTAATTTATATCTTTATCTAATGAAAGTGTTAGTCCCTTTAGCAACCAAGAGAGGGGGTGAATTGGTTGTCTTTTAAAAATAATGACCAATTAAAAATATGATGAAGGAAGGGAAGAAGAAAATCAATACAAAGGTTTATAGTGATTCGGCCAAAATGAGCCTACGTCCACTTCTCAAGATTGCACTTGAGTATTTCACTACCTTTGATCCTTTTCAGGTTCAAGATCAAACCTAAGTGTTTTTGGTTCACACTTTAACCTTTTACAATATGTTTTTCTTAAACTAGGCTCATACACAACCCAAGAGATTTACAAGAGATGAGAAGAAAGAATCCCCTTTTTACCACACTCTCTTATAAACAAAGATCTTCAATAACTTTGAAGATTTACAATAAATGTAAGAATAAAATATTTTTTGCACAATAAATACGAATGATCTTGCAATAAATGATTATGAACTTGTTTTAAGGTTGTTCTCTACTCATTTAATATAAACCAACTCATATTTATAGTCTTGGGTGAAGAAAGAGTTGTTTAGACTCAAATTTCCGTAATAAATGCACCTGAATTTTCGCTCCAACGGCTATTTTATAAGTGAGTCATGCCCGCGACTAGCTTCTTCATTTTTTTTGGCTCGAAGAACAATAAATTTGAATTTTCCCGAGTCGCGCCCACTACTGAAACTGTCGCGCCTGTGACTCATTGCTAGATCCAGCATTCAAACTAGGTTAAGCTTCTTCACGCCTACGACTGAGCTTGGATAATGCTGCGAATTTATCTGGTCGTACCTGCGATGGTATAATGTCGCACCCGTGACTGAATGGCACTATTTATCTTGAAGCGACTGGATATTTTGAGATATCCTGACTTTAATTTCGCGTCTGCGAATAACTTTGTCACACCTGCGACTTGGCTTAGTCGTATCCTCGACTTCCTTGTGTCGCGCCCGCTACTAGAGGGACTCTGTTTTCCTGAAAGCTACTGGATGTTTTGGAAATCTCAAAATCAATTTCGCGTCCGCGACTGGAAAGTGTCACGCCTGCGACCTGAAGCTTTTCAAGACTGTGACTGATTTTGTCACACCTGTGACCAAGCTTGTGCCAAGCGTCACGCCCGTGACGTCAAGTGGTTGCGCCCGCGACTAAGCAACATCCTGCAATACTTTTAGAGAAATTCTTGAAAATTCTTGCACATAATCAAACAAACTCATTAGTCCAATGATTTGGTGTTTGTAATCATCAAAATAAGTATGATGAAGACCTTAAGGTCTAACAATCTCCCCCTTTTTTATGATGACAAACAACCAATTTATAAAAGATGTGCATGATTATGTGATTTAATAAACTCCCCCTTAATTTATGCTTTATGACATTTAAAATAAATATAAATACACTTTAGCAAATATAACATATATCACAACACATATCACACATAACACATAATTTTCTCCCCCTTTGTTTGATACCGATCAAAAAGGTAAAATAATCAAATTAGATCAACTCAAATCATTACAAGAAGGAGTTATAGAGAACAAAAGCTAAAACAACAATAAAGCGAAAATCTACGAAGAAGGAACATCGGGAGCAGGATCTGAAGAACCCTGGACTGCAGCGGCTCCAATGGTTGTAATACTGAAGAAACTAGAATCAGCAGGGGCCTTGCCTTTATCCAAGGGCTGAGCAGGGGCAGCATCCATAGAAGTATCTTCTGTGTTTCCAGGCTCACTAGACTTGGCATCAACTGAGTTTGAATCTGATGGAGAAAAAGCCTTATGATGCTCCATTTCTACCAGAAATTCCCGTTGTTGGCAACGTAAGCATTGAATGGCAGCTTTGAGAGAAGTCTTGACTTCAGTCTCAACAAAAGAGACTCTATCATCCAATTTTTGTATACACGACAAAATCTCATTTTGGCGATTCTCCAAAGCATCGAAGCGAGCAGTTAGAAATGCTATGAGCGAAGAGGAAGAAGGCGTGTCTTCAGGAGGTGCAGGCTGAGAGGGAACTGTAGTATCAACAAAGGGAGCAGGAACTTCCTCCTGTTGCTCAACTTCCTCACCAACAGCAGGAACAACTTTAAGAACAAAAGATTTGTTGGCCCTTTTTTCAATGATCCTCATACGCTGCAAAGTAATCACTCTAAGGAATTTATTCTCTGGAAGATTATGAACCAGGGGTTTGAAAGCGGTGTTATTAGGATCAAAAGAGGGATTTGCACAAATTGCACATGCTATATATGTCACCAAGTGACCACAAACTATATCTCCTGACTTCATGCTAGCAATATTGTGAACTTGATCCACCAACCACCTAGCAGAGGCAATAGGATAACCTTTCTCAATGCACCAAAGAAAGAAAAACTCGATTTTGAGAAAAGCACTATAACTAGTTCCTCGACTGTTGATTGTATAGGTGATAATTATGTGAAGTACCTTGAGTACCGGGACTCGAATACTAGTGAATTTTGAGATTTTCGGATTAAAAGGTTGAGAAGACCCAGTAATTTCCCTCCAAAACTCATGCATATTTTCCTCAAATTCATAGGAGAAACCAGTTGCCCCAATTTTAATAAACTCAAAAAGATGATTGGTTTACCTAAGAGTAAGAGTATAGGGTTTACCCAGAAGTTTGTAGCTCATATTGCCATAGGTAGATCCTCTGAGAAAAATAGTCATGTTTGATATCCACCATTGTGAGCTAATGGATAGATTGAAGTTTTTTCCTAATGGGTTCACTCAATCCTAAATGGTCTAACTCCATCCAATTCACATATCTAGAAGGAAGAATTGAATGGTTTGAAGTGAGATTTTCATACCGGGTAATCTCTTGAGGAGACAGAGATTGAACCAACACTTCCAGATCTATAGGATTTCACTCTTCATGGTTGACTGGAGTCCTTTTCTTCTTTGGAATAGGAGCAGGAGATGGATTTGAAGTGGGAGGAGGTATGGGTGGAGAAGAAGATTCTGAGGAGGAAGAGCTAGATGGAGGAGAGGGAATGGAGGTCTGCCATAATTTTGGTCTTTTGGAAGCTTCTTGGCCCTTCCTAGCCCAAGATTTTACTCTTTTAGGACCCATTGAGGTGTAAAATGAAGATTGAAGCAATAAGGGAGAGAGATTTTGAGAGAAAATATTTTGAAATTGGAGAGAAAGTAACGAAAATCACGAAACAGGGGTTTTAAAAACTGAAAATCGAGCGAGTCATGGCTGCGACTATTTTGGTCGTAGCTGCGACATCGAGCTGGCAGGCAAAAAAATAAAGAATAAACAGGAAGTAGCAGCTGCGACAAAAATCTGATCACGGCTGAGAAGGAAATCATAGAGGCTATGACTATTTTGGTCGCGACTGTGAACTAAAACATAACAGAAATAAAAATAGAAGAGAGAGGCAATTTGTGACTCTTGGTATTCCGATGGTTGCGGTTGTGACCTGTGTGGGTCGCGGCTGTGACTAATGAATGCAAAAAAAAAAAAAAAAAAAAAAAAATTATTTTTCAAAAAATTTTCCATCCAACATGCCTAATTCTCTTTTAATAAAATTCATCCTTTCTTCATTCAAGGGTTTTATAAAAATATCTGCCAATTGATTATTTGACGCTACAAATTCTAGAGCAACATCATAACTTTGCATATAATCTCTAAGAAAATAACGTCTAATGTCAATATGTTTACTCCTTGAATGTTGAACAGGGTTTTTGGATAAATTTATAGCACTAATGTTATCACACTTTATGGGTATAGCTTTAAGAGGCACACCAAAGTCTTTAATTTATTGTTTCATCCACAACACTTGTGCACAACAACAAGCGGCTGTCACATATTCGGCTTCTGCGGTGGACAAAGCTACAGAATTTTGCTTCTTGCTAAACCAAGAAACAAAACAATTTCCTAAGAGTTGGCAAGTACCAGAAGTACTTTTCCTATCCAAGTAACTACCAGCAAAATCCGCATCCAAATATCCAACAAGATTAAAGTCCATACCTCTAGGATACCATAAGCCTAAGTGTTGAGTACCAATTAAATATTTAAAAATCCTTTTTACAGCATGCAAATGTGACTTTTTTAGACAAGATTGAAATCTAGCACACAAACATACAACAAACATAATATCGGGTCTACTAGCAGTTAAATAAAGCAAACTTCCAATCATACCTCTATATTTCTTTTCTTCAATAGATTTGCCAAGATCATCCTTGTCAAGTTTGATAGAGGAGCTAATTGTAGTTCTACTTGCTTTTGCTCCTTCCATCCTAAACCTTTTTAGAAGACTTTTTGTGTATTTAGATAGGTTGATGAAGATTCCTTCTTCTTCTTGCTTGATTTGAAGTCCAAGGAAGTACTTCAATTCTCCCATCATACTCATTTCGAATTCTTCTTGCATGCACTTAGAGAATTCTTTGCAAAAAGATTCATTAGTAGCACCAAATATTATATCATCCATATAAATTTGCACAATTAATAAATTTTTCTTGTCCTTTTTAATAAAGAGTGTTGTTTCAACTCTTCCTTTTGAAAAACCATTTTTAATTAAAAAAATAACTAAGTCTATTATACCAAGCTCTAGGAGCTTATTTTAGACCATAAAGAGTTTTTTGAAGTTTGAAGACATGGTTTGGAAATTCAAAACATTCAAAACTAGAGGGTTGAGCAACATACACTTCTTCTTCAATATAACCATTTAAAAATGCACTTTTAACATTCATTTGATACAATTTAAAGTTCATATAATATGCAAAAGCTAGAAGCATTCTAATAGCCTCAAGTCTAGCTTCGGGTGCAAAGGTTTCATCAAAGTCTATTCCTTCTTCTTGATTGTACCCTTGAGCCACTAGCATAGCCTTATTCCTAGTTAGTACTCCATCCTCGTCCATTTTGTTTCTAAAAACCCACTTAGTGCCAATGATGGGATGATTTAAGGGTCTAGGAACTAAGGTCCAAACCTTATTTCTTTCAAATTGATTCAGCTCCTCTTGCATGGCATCTACCCAACTCTCATAATCTAAGGCTTCTTTAATGTTCTTAGGTTCTATTTTAGAAATGAATGCAAGGTTATTTATGATCTCCTTAAATGAAGATCTAGTGGTAACTCCCTTAGATGATTCTCCAATGATCAAATTTTTGGGATGATCCCTTTTGTATTTCCAATCTTTTGGAAGTTCATCTATACTTTGAGGGGTCTCAAGATCAATTGGTTGATTCTCAAAGCTTTCATTACTTTCTTTGGATGAGTCAACAAGATTGTCAATGACATGATATGAATCATTCAAATGAGTATTATCAATAATATTAATTACTTCATCCAAATCAGATTTTCTGGA
>CANXYC010002725.1:0-63412 GCA_948193065.1 Aleurites moluccanus | reverse complement strand
ACTGCTTATAAACTCATAAGGGTATTTTCGTCTATTAATTTTTTAAAATTAGCTACGCGTTTAATCTAAAATTCAGCTTTCCTGAAAAGCTCCAATTTCCAACTTATCCAAAAAGCTGAATTTTAGCTATCTAAATAATTGCTTTTATTAATTTTGATATTTACCAAACACTAAAAGTTGAGCTAAAATCAGCTTTTCACCTAAAAAAACTGCTTTTTCCTCTCCATAAGCTGTGCCAAACGGGCACTAAGTGTTTCAGCTAAGCATTATAAAATATCAGATCTTCATGCAGAGAAGCTTCAAGTAGTCCCATAAAAACAGTTTCATTAGCAAGTGATGAGATTCTCAAGTTATTTCGAACCCAAGAAGTATTTATATGATCAGACATTAGATCACTAAATTAATTCTGGAATGCACAAAATAATTAGTGCAATTTTCAAAATCACTCATAAAAATTTAACGATGAATACTTTTTTAACATCTTAAATTCATATACTGAACAATTCACAGCACCAATTATAAAGTATAAAATTGCAAGAAAGGATGTGCTTGCAAGTTGCTCCAAATAATAACTCAAATCTTATTAGAATCCTTTTGAATAGATGTGCATTTGAAATAACGATGAATTTTCACTTGTGTTCGAGAAAAAAAAAATCATGAAAACCAATATACTGTCAAATTTAAATATCAATTCATCTCAATTAACTATCTATCTATCCAAATAAACCCTCACTATCCACATGGTTTTCGAATTCCCGAAAGGAGTCAAGTGCTTGTCTTTCAGATTTTCACCACTTCTTTAATAAGAAACAAAATGATAAAACAAAGGATGGCATAAAAGTGGAGGCAGGGCACAAAAACTTAGCATGTCAAATGTAAAAGGACAAGTGCCTAAAAATATTTTAACTCGTATATTTCAGTATAAGATCACCACGACTTGTAGGGGGGAGAGAGAGAAAAAGAAGAAGAGAATATGATTCAAAGGATTTTCCAATCCTATTAAACACCAGCTAAAGGAACTAGAAAAACGCCAAAGGAGGCCATAAAAGTCCAAGTAACTGCAAAAGCATATACCAATCTTCTCCATCTAAATAAGACCAAAGAATAGCAAACATGACAAAGCCCCTGCAAAACCTGGAAGCAAATTTGCAACAGATTGTAATGGATTTATGCAACTATTTAGTACTTTCGCAATTACTTAAATTTTATGGAATGTATAATTATGATTAGTATGTTGTAGGTTGACTGAGTTCCCACTTATGTTTGATATGTTGGAGGATGTGATTCCATATTTCTTGAAATGAATGACCATTATATACTATATATACAGATTTCACAGGATGGTTTACAAGTTAGACTAAATACGGCTTCTAATAACATTTAGCGTTCTCATTTCCTAGTGTCAATCACGATCTTGATTTGAGTCATGATACTTAAAATAAAAAATCAAATAATCAAATAAACATTCACATAGGCTACATCTGTTTCGTAGGTATAACCGGTTTTGGAAAATATTTTTTGAGAAAAAAGATATTTTATTTATTTATTTTTTAATTGCAGTACTGACAACAATTAGTAGGAAATTACTTTTTGCGTTGGAGTTCATTGGAAATTTTTTTCGTTCAATAAATAGGACAATTAAATGAACTTTATGTTTCTCTATTTATTGTTGAATACAAGTGAAAATTAACCAAAAAAATGTTGAACAAGTGACGATATTAGATGATCAATTTTCAATAGTAATCAACAGACTAATGTACATTTGCCATATGTTTCTTCTTTTTTCATGAGTTTGTGAATTCTCATAAAGGGATTTCCCATTTTGAAAATCGTAATTCAGTTTCTTCAAAAATTACATAGTTTTACCAGGAAAAATGTCCATTAACCAATTTTCTTAAACATCCCAAACATTGGAGAATATGTTCCAAGAAAAAAAAAATCTTCTGCATAACAAACACAGCCTCAGCCCTAAATGTTATATCTGCCTGAAAAATCCCAAGATGCCAAAAATAAATGCTCACTTCAAAAAACAATTAATACAATATTTGGTAATTTTACAAACATCACTGCCACAACAGAGTGAAAATGCTGCCATTAAAAAGAGGCAAAGCATCGTGTCCATAATGAGAGGAATAAGAAGATACTAAGGGCCAGGAATACAGACATTCCTGGAATGCACTAGTGGCATACACATTATCAGAAGAATGTTATGCACCAAAAAAGCATTTCTTCTCAAAAGGTTGACTACTAGAGATGGGCAAAAACATTGGATGCAAATAGTAGATAACTCGAAAGCCCAAATTTGTAGTTCTAAAACATAGCCTTTTTTTTTTTTTTTTTTTTTTTTTTTTTTTTTAATACTAGACTATGGAAATAAATGACCTTTCAAGTTCCAAAATCATTGACTTCAAGTCCTAGTCATAGATAACATTCACCATTAATGGTTTCTGATATATATTTTTTTTTGGGAAAAAAACACATTTAATACGAATTAGACAATCTCAATCCAATTTTAGTTAAACGCATTATGTTTAGGCAGCATGGTATTGATAAGGAAAAATAAAGCCTATTTTGTGAACACTTGGCATCTTCCAAATGTGCATATTAGCAACCAAGAGCTTGCAAATTTTTGGAATTCAGTATTTATCCAATCATGGAATAAAAGCATTATGCAAGCTGAGAAGCCTATAGTTGTTCAATAAAATGTAGAGCACAGAAGCCTACACAGCTTATCCATGCATGTCCAAAATTTGATTTTCCCCATCAAAAAGAACAATATTATAATTATGAAAGTTCAGAAGCCAATGATATTCGTTTTTCAACCTTACTCCCACTCCAGAACACAAAGACAATGCTTAATGAAAAGTATCTAGCTCTTCATCTAGACTATTTGCTAAAACAACATGATACGATTATAAATGATTCATTCCATGCTTTTTCATTTTCTCGATGTTGAGCAAAGTTCATCGCGAGCAGAAATGGCAATATCCATAAGTCAATTCCATTGCAAAATGCACAAAAGAAGAAACAAGAATTTCCGCTAAAAAGAATCATTCACTAACAAGGACGTGTGATGACAAACTGACATGCACTTACCTCCAAAACTTGTTAAAGTGGGAACAATTCCCCATCACAGTCTGTAATCCCATTCTAGAGCCATAAGCTGGCAACCACATGCCCTGACTTTAACTACCTGGAACCAGCTTCTGCTGCTAGTTTCCTAAACAAGTATACAGATTCTAACCAAGCCTAATTTACAACTGAGCCAGTTCCCCTGGGTTCTCTACAGATTGTTTAAGAATTTTCTCAGCCCTCATTTTCTTGTCATCCTCCTCACTTTCCTTTCCAGACCATGGGCTGATCTTCTCACCACCCTTATTCCGTGAACTCGATTCGAGTGCTGAACCAGATGACTTCTTTCCAACCCCAACCTTAAATTTTATAGCAGGTCTTTGATTCAAAAGAACCTTCTTCTGGCCCTCCTCAGAATCATATAAACCGCTCTTCATTGCTTCAATGGCTGGAGCAAATGTATCCAACACTGACAAATGGTTATCCATAAGATAATTTTGCTCAACAGGATTTCTGGTAGCAGCTTCATTTGAAAGCTTAGCTGGTGGAACAACATGGGACACTTCCTTCTCTCCAAACTGTAAGGGAGCAGCGAGAAATGGGTTACCGTCAATGGCTAGTTTTGCACCAGAACCACCAACAGGGGCACTGGAGGAAGGTCCCCCAGAACCATTGCTAGTAAACTGCGGCTGCAAGTTCAATAACGACCTATCCATCTTCCTGTCAAACCTTGCCAGCTCAATCTTTTGTGTGTTAGAATCAGAAGCCCCTTCATTTCCTGTAGGCAACTGACGGTAAGTCTGAGGATCAGGAAATGCAGGTAGCCAAGCTGGAATGTGCTCCTCAGGAGGCTCTTCTCCAATTTGCAAAAAACTTGGAACTGGCTGCCTCTCTCTAACAACAGGAAAAGGAGGAATAGAATAGGCAAATGGGTTTTCCTCCGCTGTAACAACATACTGTACGAGTTCTCTAACTGCACCTGAACTTGCAATACAATGATCAATATCAGCAGGAACGGTAAACCCCTGTGGAGAACCCAACTCTTCCAATCCTTGAATAATATCAAAAACATTACCCTCTGTTCTACCTGCTAAATTAGCATACGAATGTGAAAGCTTTCCTATATTGTGTATATACTTGACGGTGACGTCAGATAGTATTTCAAGAACAGACTGCTGGAAGGCCTGAAACCCAGTACCCTCACATATTTGTGCTACAGCAATCTTTGCAATTGCTCGGGAAAATTCATCATCACTTGCACCACATTTTCTCTTCGGATGCAGTGATTTTTCATGAACTCTTCCACTCTCCCTACCTCCATGGGTCATATTCAACACCTCATATTACTTCACCTGGGATAGGATATCCAAAAGAACCATTCTCACGCTCATAAATCACCGATTCATTGGTAAACCCTTGTTTGGTTGCTGAGAAAATGTAGGAAAAGAAAAGGAAATCAACAATTTGAAATCTTAAATCATTCATTTAAGCTCTAACCCAAGTCTAATATGATAATTACAGGACCCAAGTCTTAATTAGTCCCCACTTCAATGACCAAAGGGGCAGAACTACTCTATTAGAAACGCACAGATGAAAAATAAATCAGTCAACATACTAATGAACACATCACAAATCAAACGTGAAATGAAGTACTTGAATTTCCACAGAGACAGAACCATTATACCAATTACATATCCACAATACACACGAGTATAAAACACAAATCATAGCTAAAATTTTCTATCATTTATTCCGTTTTCCAATTAACCCAATGAAAATTCGAGCAAACCCAAAACACGAGCGATCCAAAAATAGCTGAATGCTTACCGTTTGCATGATAGGGTTTGAAAAAGGACAAGGCATCGAAAGACCTAAAAAACAAATAAACGAAGCAAAGAGAAAGAAATATTATATCTGGAACAACACGGAGCACCAATCGATCACCGTAGAACCCTAACTAGAGAAGAAATGGAAATTGTATAGGTAAGAAAGGGTTTTGCATTTGGATTTAGAAATAGAATTAGGGTTTAATTTCATGGTAAAGAAATGAAATTCTGATTTTTGAGTTGGAAAAAGAGATATTTCTGATTTTTGAGTTGGAAAAGGTTTGTTACAGTGTTACTTATAGACGGGGAAGAGAAATAAAATGATTTATTTATTTTTATTTAAAAACAAGAGAAAGGATAACTTCACTCTTGCCAGTTGTCACCATGATGCTACACTAAGACACCTGTTATTATTTCATAATAGCAGCTAATAAAAATAATTAGCTGATTGTTATTGGATGTTTAATAGTGATTGGATAATTGGTATTTTATTGTTTGAAAAAAATAGATTTATTTTTATTTTATTCATATTAAAAAAATTGATTAATTTTATTAAAATAATAATTTTTATTTTATATTTTTTATAAATATTTTATATTTATATTAAAAAATAATTATTTAAGTTAATTTTATAAACTAATAAAATATCATTATCAATAAAATCTTATCACTTATAAAATTTTAGCCTATAAATTTTAATCAAGAAAAAAAAAATAATAGGCTAATACATTAAATATTTTATCAAAATTAATATATATTATTTTCTAATTAAAGATTTATATTCCTAACATGTATGTTTTGTTTAATTTAATAAATAAATAAATTATTTAATAATAAAAGTATATTGTAGTAAAATATTAAATAAAAATATATTAATAAATTAATATATTAATTACTCTTTAAAACATAGAAATAAATTATAATTTTGTATAGATAAAAAAAGAAAAATGAATTTATTTTTTTTATGAAAGAAATAAATTATTAGGTCATTATTATTTTTAATATTATTATCACAATTAATTAATAAAATAAAATAAATTTATTAACTTATGATAATAATAATATTCTAATAATTTACTAATTATTAAATCACGATGAATAAATATTTAATAACAACTAGTTATTAATAAACAACAAACAATTAAATGACGCGAGCCTTCTTATAACTGCCGTTTAAAAAAAATTATTTTATTAATTAATTAACTAGTAGCATTGCATGGTATCATCACAAATAATAATAAAAAAATATTAACAAGTACATATTTAATAAGTTTTTAATATTAATTAAATTAAAAACACAAAAATTAATTGTTTTAATAAATATGAGTTCATTATTGCAGACTCTTTTTATTTATTTATTTTCACGAACGGCCTATTCATGAGCATCCATTGTTTCAAAAGAGGTGGGTGTGTGTTTTAAGTGGAATTAGTCATTGCTATTTGGCAATAAATTTTTATATTTTATAGCAATAAACTGTGCTAGACTCAATCTCCAAAAGAACACTATTTAAGTTTTTTTTTTCATGAATAAAAATAATTTATATTTTTAATAATTCTCATTAAATAGATAAAATATCACATTATAGTGATAAGTTGAATTTGAAATTAAATTAAAAAAAAAGAAAAACATTATTTTTATTATAACCTATTTTGTGCTATAATAGGATTTTGTTGGTCTATCGTTTCTGCTTTATAATGGTAGCGCGTTCAAATCGATCAAATCAATCAAACGGATGAAATCAAATTAAAATAGATAATTACATAATTATTTAATTTAATATTAATTTAATTAAAAACTTAGTATGATTTATAATTTTAAATTTTTTTAATTTTAAATTGAATCAAAGTAAAATTATATATATATATATATATATATATATATTACTTTTTACTATTATCATAATTATCATATCTAGTTTTATTTTATATATATTCATATATTTTTTAAACTTATCATTAATTTAAAATAAAAAAATAATAATTATTTATGAAAATTATATAAATATAAAGGAAAAGGTAAAAAAAAACCCTTTGAATTTTATCATTTTTATTTGTTAAGCCCTTTTATAATTTGGTGGTATGATGGGGAAGGGAAACCCAGAGTGGATCAGAGGGCTCCCATTAACTCTGATAAATTCGACGGACAGGGTGGGGCTGCTGAATATGATGACGAATACGAGGAATTAGAAGGGGAATAAAGTGGAGAAGAGATTTCTGAAGAGGAAGAAGTTTATGGGGATGAGGCAGAGGAAGATAAAGATGAAATTGATGGGTTTGAGTAAAGGAAAGAAGGAAATGAGGAGAGAGTAGGAGGTGATGGCGGGTTGGAAGTTAAGAAGAATGAAGTAGAGGGGAGGAATCAGTTGCAAGAGAGACAAACCCTACTTCTCCCATCACGACTGCGCTCCCTTCCTGAAACGGCGTCGTCATTCGCCTCCTTCTTCTCCTCCACAGTCAGTCGAAGATGGCAATGATCAGCCAGTGGTGAAACAATCTTGGCCGCCTGTTGTGATGGTTATGGGTCTATTTATGAATTGCTCCGTTCTTGACCTCAAGTCGAAGCTGTGGCCCTATCTCTCGCATCCGTATCGACTGTGATGGTGTTGGGTGCTCAAAGGACTCGGCTGAAGCTGCCATTGCTACTACCCTTAACTCCTCATTTGGCATCACTGTTCATTCCAAAAAAAATATGCACTTTTCACTCTCAATTTTAGTAATAAGCCTCTGTTTGGTTGCTGAGGGTAAAATTTTGAAAAAAATTCAAAACCTAATTTTCAATAATTTGGGCAGATTGTTTTTGGTAGAGGTATAGGTATTGTGGGAACAGATCCACTTGTACAATGGAGGGAAGGAGTTGGGGTGGGAGGAGGTAACAAGGAAATTGGGTCATCCTCCAAACTTTTGCGGGCTCAGTTATCCTTAAGTAGACATGGCTGAGGTAATAAGCTCGCTTCAGCTATAGTGAACCCACGAAGTGGTAATGATACTTCTGCTGCATTAGATGTGCCTTTCAAAGGCAGGGAGATAGTTTATTTTGATCTGAAAGCTTTTACTATTAGGAATTTATGATGTTTAGGAGTACATCCACTTTTCCCCAATAACTTCAATTGAGGTTTTTCTGGGTTTCTTTACACATTAACAATTCACAAATCCCATCTGAAAATATACATTTTCATTGAGACCCAAAATTCTTCTGTCTTGTCCACAAACTGGATTGTCCAAATCAAAGTTGCAGGCAATTAACACCAAACTTTTATTTTTGTCTGTCACCTGCAAGAAAATGCCAGTATTTTTAAGATATTTGATGCAGCTATATAAATATATGAAATTTTTTTATAGAAACTATCTTAAATTTTTTTTTTGTATTGACGGTTGTTTGGTACTTCAAGAAATTGAAGGGTTCTTCTCGTTACTAAACTGAAGGGAGATGGTTATGATGATATTCTTTAGCATTTCTTAAAAACGAATGGAGATATTCACTTATGAAGATAGTTGCTTACGACGAGGAAGGTCATTGGTCATTTTTGGCCCATAGTTTCAAAATTGATAGGCTTAATTGTATCACATAATTATAAAAGGACTTAATAGGAAAAAATGGTAAAATCCAAGGGGATTGTTTTTTGCATCTTATCCCAAATATAAATAAAAAAAAGTATAATTCTTAAAAAAAAAAAAAAATTATGCTATATTGAATTATTTTTATAATTTTTTATATTACCGATATTTTGTTGGTATTTATTTTTTTTAAATTTATAATAAAATAATAATAATTTAAAAAAAAATATTTGATTTGAAACTGATATATTGAAAGTAATTAAATCGAATTAAACTAATGGTTTGATAATAATAATAATTTAATTTATAATTTAAAAATTCTTTAAATCAAAAAAATTAATTTAATTTAATAAAAATATTTGAGCCACCGCTTGTGCCATGTAATTGACTTTGTTGTTAGAGGTTAATATGGAAAAATGTTTGCATGTACTAGGTATATACACTCATCTAATAAAATAAAAATATATAAAATAAAAAAAATATTAATATATTTTTACTGAATAAAATAAAAAAAATTATATTAAATAAAATATTTCGTCACTTATTAATTTAATGTATTAGATAAATTTTTACATTCTATATGGACAAAAATTTTCTAGTTAATATGCTAATATTTTTTTGGGATTAACTATAAATACTTGAAGAAATTATATACATGGATTTTTTTTATTTAAAAAAAATTTGTAATTTTTTTTTGGTAAATTGAAATTAAAAGAAAAGGTTAATATTTGAATTCTTAATATTTTAAATAAAAAATAAATATTTAATTATCAAATTATTAAATTATAATATATAGTGATAGATTTATAATAAAAGAGTGAACATTCATAGCATAAATTTTTTTTATAGAGTTATATATGAATGTAAAAGTGTTTTTACTGTTAAATCAACATACACCATTTCCAACCAACAACATTAAAGTATAATTAATTTAACATAATATTATAATTTATATCATATCAAACGGTATTTTCATTTTTAATTATTATTTTATTTTTAATATTATTTTTAATACAAAAAATAATATTTTCTTTATTTTTTTATTTATATTTATATAATTTATTATAATCTCCTACTATTTTATGTATTTTACTAATTATTTATAAATAAATATATTTTACATATTAATTAAAAAAAATTAATTATTAATTTAGTAAAATAATAAACTAACAAATTAAATTATAATAATGTATTAACTAAAATGACTCATTTATTATTAATATATTAGCTTATTCGAAGCCGATTTACTATATTATTAAATTTATATTTTAGTTTATGTTATATTATTATATTAATATATATTTTAAATATTTACAATAATTTTAATTAATATTATTAGTGTTGATATTTTACATTAATTTTTATATTTAATACGAAAGTTTAGGTAATTTTAATTTTATTACAAGTATTTAATTTGAATGTTTATGTAATTTTAATTAATATTAATATAAATATTTAATATTTTTAATTGGTAATTTTAATTTATATTATTTTAAATTCTTATATTATATGTCTAAATTAAATAGTTTTCTTAAAATGAAGAGCTTTTTTGGTAAAAAATTAGGTAATTTTAATTTTATTGCTTGTATTTAATTTGAATGTTTATATAATTTTAATTAATATTAATATAAATATTTAATATTTTTAATTAGTATTTATAATTTGTATTATTTCAAATAAATATATTATATTATTGAAATTAAATAGTTTTTTTAAAAGGAGAGATTTTAATATGTCCAAATTGAGTTTATTGAAATTTAAAATTTGTATTATAATGGGTCTTTTTTACAAATAATGTTTTTAAAATGGATTTTTTTATAAATAAATAAATAAATAAAAAAAGCAAATGAACTTGGTGAATAATAAAACACAAACACCAAATTGCCGTGAAAATTGGCGCCTGATTGGAGTGGATTTTTGGCCGCATTTTGGCTTTGAGCGGCAAATTGCCGCTGTGTTGGAGATGGTCTTATCATCTCATTTGTAATCTTTATGATGCAGGTCATCTTCATGATTCTCTTTCTTGATGATTCTATATTCTGGAAGTCTATTTGGAAAGTTATTAAAAAGTGATTTCTAAGGTGCAATTCTTTTTAAGGAGAATTGTTACAAATTTTTTGCCTATGAAGGAAAAATTATTTAAAAAGAAAATGGTTAATTCACCTTTGTGTCAAATTTGTAGATGCGAGAAACAATCAATCATGCATACTATTTTGTATTGTGAGTATTGGAAGCTTACTTGGTTTTGCTTCTGATTTGGGTTATCTCTCTCTATCCACTAGTTTTCTTTCCTTTAAACACTGGTGGTCATGAATTTCTGGTATTTTGCCACAACAAGACAAGGAGAAGTGATTGAGTAAGATGGCTTTGCTATGCTGGTGCATACGGCAAAGCAGGAATTTATTTTGTTTTGAAGGCGTTATACCTGATCCTGCTAGTGCGGGTTCTAAAGCTTCAAGTCTTCTTCACACATATTATAATGCATTAGAATTTTCTGCAGGCCTTTCTGTAACTTCTCATTCTTAAAAACCCTCGATGTGCATTCCGCCTCCCCTGGTTTTCTTAAATTTAATGTTGATGCAACATTCGGTGGTCAATCTAAATCGACTGGGATGGCAATTTTATGTAGGAATTCTAGATGTCAGTTTGTTAATGGAAGAGCCTTTGGTAAGGAGGATTTCTTCAAGTTCAATGGGAAAAGCCTTGTTAGAAGTTGTTAAGTTTACAATTTTAATTGGTGCTCACTATTGTGTTTTTGAATCTCTTGCTTTAATTTTGGTAGAAGCTATGCAATCTGAAGGAAGGTTAATGTTTTGGGAGATTGAAACTATGGTTAATTGTATTCTTGATCTGCTTCCTAGTACATGTAAGTAGAATTTGTAACAGGGCTGCAGATTGGGAACCATTTGCTGTTTTGAATAAGAACTGGTTGTTGGGTTACTGCTCCTCCTTTGAGGTATACCGATTATTTTGCTCTTTAATGAAAGTTTATATATAGTGGGTGTTTGAAATTAATTATGTTAAACCCATTTTCTAAACTATTAAAAAAATACTACTGTTATATTGTTTTCACTTAAAAATCACATTTATAAATAAATATCAAACACTCAATCACTTAAAATTCAATTATCTATAATATTTTTAGCTTAATTTAATTATTTTATATTCTCAATTGAAAATCTAATCACCCATATATATATATATTAAAAATTATAGGTGTAAAATTAAATATATATTAAAAATTATAGGTGTAAAATTAAAAAAAAAAATTATGAAACTAGAGGATGGGTCACCTATGAAAATTTTTATAGTTAAAAGAGTAAAAACAATTAAAAGGAAAAATATGAAAAAATAAAAAGTTAAGAGGGTAAATATAGAAAAATTAAATTAAAATTATAGGTGCATTATTTGAAAAGCATATGGGGCAAGGGCCAGATGCAAAATATTAAAAAAAAAAAACATAACTGAGGAATCCAAATATGTTTAATGGAGGCGTGGCAATGAAGATGATGATTGAATTTAAATTATATAATATTTGGTGGAATCGTGCTGCCACATATAATATTTGGAGGTGTGGCAATGAAGTGAATGCTAATCTTCATCAATGAGAGAAATTATGACATAATTAAGAACGGAAATTAAAGAAAATAAATTTGCTTATAATAAGATCATTTAATACATTATTTAAAATAACATAAAGGCTATGTTTGGATTAGGGCTGTTCAAGAAGTAAAGTAACTTGATCGATTTGATCAGGATATTCAGGTTTTAATTTAAATTTATTAAATCGAATCGATTGATTAATTTAAATTTATTGGATCGATCATAATAAATACTAAAAATGATTTTATTATCCTTGAGCAATAAATTATTTATAAAAGACATACAAATATTTGGATGAAACAAACATGTTAAATTATTTTTTATTGTAGTAAATAAAATCCATATTTTATGTTATTAATTTATACGTAGATTAAATTTTATTCTAAAACCAAAATCATAGTAAAATAAGGAAAAAAATTCATTTATATGACTCAATCAAATTTTTCTCAAGTCCAATCAGATCAATTTTCAACTAAATAATTATATTTTACTTGAAAAGTCGGTTGAGTTAGAAAAAAAAGCTCAACCCGACCAGCGAATACTCCTAATTTGAACAAAATTGATCTCGAAGCTAAATTGATAGTATAAAACAGATTTATTGTTCCACAATTATGTGTTTGAAACATTAATTAAACAAAAAGGAAGTGAATAAAATAAAGCAGCTAACAAAAAATCTAGCTAGCTAGTTAGTAATTAAATTTGAAATGCATAAACAGTGATTTAATTTAAAGGAAAAATAACCATGTTGATTTAGATAAATATTTTGTGGATCTTATTTTATAAGAAAATGGTGGTGCACCTGAAAACGAAGAGAGTACTTGTACTGTTTATCAGCTTTCTCTAGTACTTGTTTGCTGCTATGTGTCGAGTTGTACATGCTTCTATTGACAAGCACTTGACTTCAAAATAATTGAATTCTCTAAACAATTTTACATATTAAATTGGGAATATCATCCACAAGTTTACAGACTGTCTAAATGAACTTAATTAGCTTTGACGATGAATTTAACAATAATAATGGTCAATTAAACAATGCCAAAGCGATGTTCTGCTGCATGCCTACATGTACTATATGGGATTTAACACTGGAACAGCAAATTAAACTTAAATTCCATCAAATTAACAAAAACAACAGTACAATCTCAAGTCATGGAATTATATAATGCATATATAATAAGAATGCAATATTCTTGATATTGATATCATTGTTTTTTCTCTAGTAGACCAAAACAAAAAAATTATTATCGGTGAGATTCAAAATTTGATGCTTAATTACTTTAGATAACCTTAATTCTGTATCATTAAAAAATTTTCACACAACATATAATACTATAATTACTAATCTTAATTAGTTGAAATTGTTAATTACTCTATTTGTTTACAAGTCCTCCATTTTCAGAACCTTATAATTAGCTAAGACACTTTCAATAATAATGAACCAAAACTCTAGGAGTGCTAGTAATTGTAAGAATAATACAAAAGCAAGACAAAAAAAAAAAAAAAAAAAAAGCCAATGTATCAGTGATTTGATCTAATAATGGATGGACTGTTTATGGTGAATAAAGGGATGGCTATAATTGGGACCCATATGAAAAGCATTTTTCATGAGTCTTTTCCCTCAAATGAATAAAATAATAGGCTTACTTCCAAAACTAATTTACCTTATGCCTTGTCTTCTTCCCTTCATATATTTTTTTCCAAAGGACCACTCCATATCTTTTCATTGTATTAAACTTTCATTGTCTTTTTGACCATCTAAAGCTGCTATTTCTTTCCATTAATTATAAATCTTGTTGGATCTTGTGTCAATTAAGTTGACACTATAGCTATAGTACTCATCCTAAATTTATATAGCTATTCACTATTCTTCTTCTTCTTTTCTTTTCTAGACTCTGAAAAAGAAACTTCTATTATGTGAAAAGAAAAGGGAATCCTTCTCCAGTAGTCTTCTTTTTTTTTTTCTTCTTCTTTAGGGTTTCAATTTTTTGACTTTTAGAATAGCTCTCACTCAAAGAAGTTAAAGATATAATCTAGTTTATGATAATATGACTGTACAGAAATAGCTATTAAAATTTGATAATTCAACTCAAAATATGAATTATAAAGAGAACTCAAATTCATCTCATCAAAAGTATCAAAATATTCATACAAGAAAAGAAACGGAAAGAAACAAAAGTCTCCTAGAAATGAAACCAAACATAAGATCATAACTTGTGTAATGAACAAATTCATTAATATTAAAAGAGACTTATCTTCTAGCAAACTCTTGTAACACTTAGGAAAAGTAGATAAAATGCATTTTTTTAGCATTTACATTAAGGTTGATATAGTTATAATAATAATAATTATAATTATAATACCTTTTTTTTTTTCCACTCACCTGGGGACAGCAGCAACAACAACATCAAATCTAGAAGCTTTTGCTTGTTTCTTCTATTTCATAGGCTTTGCTTCCTTCAATTCTATTGTCTGGTAATCCATGTATTTTTGTATATTATATATATAAATGTCGTTTACAAGGAAGCTACTGGTCCTTATTATCAGGCTGTTGATCATGACTTCCGCTATTGTGGGAATTATGGACAAGTCTAGGGGTTACACTGAAATGGAAAGGTCTAGCAGATTGATTCATAGAGTATGGAGTAGCACTTGTCGTTAAGGAATTTGGAAAGAGGTTTTGAGTGCTTGAAGCCAACATCTGAAAGTGGTTTGTTTGTGATCTTGGATCAATTTCATGTGAAGGGAAATAAGGTTGTGCTGTTCCTGGTGGACTTACTAAAATTTGAGAGCCAGATGATAGAGATAAAGTGGAGGGTAATGGCATAGCATTTAGGTTATGGAGATCATGATGATGATGATGATGATGCTGATCGGTTGTTTGAGCTGCAAATCCATGGTAATTTCCCAAATGAGATAAAGGGAAATTTGGATGTTCTAATTGAAAAAAAGAACCATATGGAATTGCATTGTTCATAGAACCACCTCCTGCAGCCAACGAAGAAAACAAAGAATGAGTAGGTCTAGGAAACAAAGTACTACTTGATGGAACTGCATTGCTTTCTTCTTGTTTATTCTCCTCTTCTTCATTTGTTTTCGTCCAACTTTCTTTCTCATTCACAGAATCTCTAGCAATTTCTTTGGATTTACCCTTCAAAAATGAATCACTATTCCAAAAATTTGGTCTTGTTAATAATACACCTTGATTATTATCTTCCCAATTGATGCTGCTGCTATTCAATTTAAACCCTTCTAATCTGTTCGATTGAGAAGCACCAATTTCATGATTGAGGCTAAAGTTCATCGGTGGCATTGAAAGTGGAGGGAGTTCATCAATTTCATGCTTTGCTGCATTGAGTAACCAATCAACAACTTTGCTAGGCTGATTAAGTCCAAGCCTATCTTGAAGATCATACAACTGAATTGCTGTAGGAACTGAAAGCCTAACTCTTCTGTCTCTTAATCCTCTTATTGTGTAAACTTTGCTATGCCTGTCTTTTCCTCCAAAAGCACGCGAAACTCGCACAATTCTTGGATCTTTCAATCTTAACCATGGTGTTGTTGAGCTAGATGATGATGCCTTGATAATCTTTTCATCACTTGCAGTATCTCCCTCCTTTTCTCTTTGAGAATCCACTTCTTTTGAACTAGTAATCATCTCTTGTGTCTCTCATCATTAGTGCATGAGTAAATGAACTAGTAGAATTATAGTGTAAAGTTTCTTGATGCAATATATCATATGATTATTTAGCTGCAGATCCATTAAAAGAATAAAATAAAGCGCGAGCAATTGGATATATATAATCTTTATTAAAACTCTAGATCTATTCAAACCCCAATTTTCCCATACTGAAATTGGAAAAGTTAAATGAAAAAAAAAATTCAAAAAGAAAAATTAAAGAAGCATGTTCAATAACTTATTAGTATTTCATGGGAATCGAAGGAATTTGATTAATAACTCTCAAGAACCCTTCTCATAATTCTCAACAAATCAAGTTTGAAGTGGACAACAGCACAATTATTGTGTTCATACAAAGAGCAGAGTTAAAAAATGAGTAGTCATGCTAGTCTACTTGAATTGATATGATGGAAAAATAAATATATTTTCTAAAAGAAGGAAAATTTTAACTGATTTTAGCTAGGTTATGCATAAGATTTAGGAAAAAAATTGGACTTACAGTGTAAAGAAAGGTATAGACGGATATATTTTTCGATCTTTGCACTGCTATTGTTATTACCCTTCAGAGTACTGAATTATTCAATCAAGCTAGCTGCTAGTTCCTGAATACAAGTTTGAGGCTCAATAAACATGATGTTTACGTTAGCTTTAACTGCAAAGAGAATAAACTTATTGGCGAAGTTGAAGCATTTGACAAAGGAAGATGCCGGAATTCAACTACCATGCTCCACGGAGGAAGGCGTAAAGGAAAAGCAATGGCAGCTGTTATGCCACGTGGCATCCCTCGCCATCCGTCAGATTAATGTGCTAGTCAATATCTTATCATTTTCTTTATCAGTTCATCACGTCAAATTATATACTAACCAATAAAATTTTAGAAATATCAGCTTGTTAATTACAATACATACTTTATAATTTATATAATTAATTACTATATTAATTTTATAGGATAGTATATTGATTGATGTGTAAAATTATTATTGATTAATCCATAATCTAATATGGTGGATTAGGTTAACCTAAAAATTTTTCATTTATCAGACATGTTGAGCAATCATTCTCGATGAATATTTGTTAGGACTAATTTTTCTATTGTAATTAAGATCAAAGCATATATATAGAGAGGAGAATAATGTCAATTAGTAACTATAGTTAAAACTAATATATGCTTCAACACAAAAGAAATGTACATAACTAAATTCATCACTAGGGGACCATGATCTGCACATTTCAAAAAGCTGTGAGCCATGCTTTATCCACAACTAAAAGAAAAAAAAAGTTATATTTCTGATAAATCCTTATCACTCGGTGGAAGAATGCATGTTTAATTAATTAGTACTGAGAAAAAAACAATGAAATATAGCTAAATATAGAAGTGATTAATTAATTAATCAATCACTAATATTTGTCACCTAAAATAATTAAGAAAGAAAGAGTATTAATGTAGAGCTATACAAGATATGTGGTGTGTGTATATAGTCTAAGAAGATTGTAATGTTGACGTGTATATGATAACTAATCAAAGACACTATAGACTATACCTTCTTGCAAGTGTGAGGGACCAGCCTATATAAAACATCCACCAAGAAATGGGACCACACCAAAAACTTGTGCTGCAGAGAGATATATGCATGGAGCAACTTGAACTCTTCAAACCTAATAGCCGACACAGCAATGGATTATATATATTTTTTAGTTAAACCATTTGGTATTCGATCACTACCAACTGACTAATCCGAATTTGAATTATAGAAATTTCACTTACTAATCTGGATTCGAGCCATAGTACTCTCTTTCGGAGTTTTGACTCTTCCAATACTAGTAGCTAGACTCGAAACTCAAGGCCACTGTTTAAGTAGTTATGATATCTACTATCTAGACTAAGCAATGGATTATATGAAATAAATTCCTGTATCCCAAGAATTTTCCCTTGCGTAAATAGTTATAAAGCAGGGTTTTTGAGAAAAAAAAAATGAAAAATGAAAAATAAAGAAACGTGTGCAATTTTATTTCTTCTTCTTCTTAATCCTTTCAAAATAATCAATAAAGATTTTTCCAAATGAGAAGGATGTATTACTTTTAGGGAGGCGGTGTGGAATTCAGTTTCAAAACCCTGGCTGAATTATTTGACTGTAGCTATGTGTAGCCGTGGGGGCGGTGCATGCGCGGTGACAACAAGTATACTGAAATTTTCATCAGAATCCACTTGTGACTTTTGCTTTATTATTTTTCTTGCTGTCATTGCTGATAAAATTAACTGCAAAACAAGTAGAATGATATGTGTTGAAATTGTATATTTTCAAAGAAAAAGGAGGAGAAAATTGTGGGTTTAATTATATATATAATTAAGTTACAAAGATTAAAAGACAAAAGAAAAAGGGTGGCCTTCTAAAAATTGTAAATCTCAGTCATATAAGCAGACTCATTGGGTTTTACTTATATATGTGAAGAGTTTGTTTGCTTGTTTCTGAATAATGATTTTTTTTTTTTGGTCTGAAAAATTAAAGGATATTGAAGAAACCCTAAGATGAATTTTCCTTTTTTTCTCTGAGCTATAAGAAAATGACTTGATACTGGAATTTATGGTAATTAAAGGGTTAATTAGTTATTCAATCTAACAGTTTTCAGATCTCATTTTTCAATTTGGTAGAAACAGAAAAGATATTTAATTTTCCCCTGAAATTCAATAATTAAAATAAAAGTAAAACTAGTAGCGGGAAATTAGCTAAAAAGAATCATTAAACTTTTGTTTTTTTAATTAATTATTAAAGAAAATTTTCTTTAAAATAAATATCTAAAATTTTAATTTTTTTTATCGACAGATCATCTACCGCAATCTCTTAATTAAAAAATTTGATGTGAAGTAATATATCATTACCTCCGGCTAATTAAATAAGTCACTTCCATTAAATTTTAATAATCACATTGAAAAATATCAAAATTTAGTAATTTTTAAAATCATTTATATTTTTTGTCTTTTAATTATTTTTCATTTCAAAATATTTTTTTAATTTTTTATCAAAATATTCTTTTAATTATTTTTATTAATATTCTGTAAATTATTTTTTATTTTTTATCAAAATATTTTTTAAATTTTTTAAGTAAAATATTCTTATAAATTAAATTTATTTAATGTTTATAAATTTAAATAATAAATTTTCCCTAAAAATCAATAGATAAATCAAAATCATTAGTTACTTTATTCTATTTAAAATATTTTTTAATTTTTTAAGTGAAAAATATTCTTCTAATTTAAATTCTAAAAAGAAAATAAAAAATTATTTTATCATATTAAAATTTAAATAAATTATTTATCAATTTGAATATAAGATCATCTTATAGATCTTAAACTTTAATCATTATAAGTTACAAGAATTTATATCAAATAATAGATCTAATAGTTATTAATCTTTTATAAGAATATCTTCTAATTTAATAAATTTAAATTAGAATAATATTTTCACTCTAAAATTTTAAAAAATAATTTGAATGAAAAAAAACTAATAATTTTGAATTCATAAATTGATTTTTAGGAAAAAATTATTATTTAAACTTATGAATATTAAATAAAGTTTAACATAGAAAAATATTTTCACTTAAAGGATTTAAAAGAATATTTTAATAAAAAATAAAAAATAATTAAAAGAATATTATTGCAATAATTAAAAGAATATTTTGAAATGAAAAAATAACAAAAATTTAAAAAAACAAACATACATGACTAAAAAAATACTAAACTTCTCCATTTTTTCAATATAATCACTCAAGTTAATTAATTGATGTAGCTTGCTTAGTTAGTTGGAGACGATGACGTGACATACTTAATTAGTTGGAAATAATGGTTTAGCATTTTAAGTCAGAATTTTAGGTAATGATTTCAGTAAATGACTTGTTGGTAACAACAAATGTTGAAATAATTTATTTTTAATTATCAATTAGAAAAGAATACTACATTTGAGTTTATTTTTTTTAGCTAATTATCCGGCTAGTAGACTAAATTTGTGTATTTTTTTTAGCTAATTATCCAGCTAGTATCTCATCAAAGTTGTCAAAAAGGAGTAGAAGAATTAACAACAAGTCTTGAGTTTTTAATTAAGTGATATTATAGTCATTTTTAATATTATAATATTTCAAACTCGAAATCTAGTCAAAATACAGTGTCCAATTAAAAAAAAAAAAATAGTAGATGAACTAATGAATATAATAGGCATTTTCTTTCAAAGTAATGTGCTTCTTCAACGACTTCACTATTTAATTAGTGTCCTTTAGAGGAGAGAGAGAGAGTGAGATGGGGTTTGGTTTACAGAGGGAAAGAGACAGATGATAATACTTTTAAGGAGTTTTGATATCTTTTGTCTGGGTGTATAAACAAGCAGTGGTGGGCATATCAAGAAGCCACAGTAAAAAGGTTTCTAGCACACTTCTGATTGACTCATCCAAAGGCCACCATTATTATTGCTTAATTTAATGGTCCCCAGATTCCAGACACTACCCATTTCTGGGAATAGCCTTCTGATTATTATTTATTTTATCTTACTTTTTTTAATCTATGTTACTTCAGCAAATCGTCATATCCCTATCTATTTCAATCCATTTCTCATCATTTATAATTATATGCAATTTTATGAGCCTAGTGAAATAATATATTCTTGGTAAAATTGAAAGAGCTTAGGAAATGAATTTCCCTAGCTTGTCACCAGCTGGGAAAGAGCTTATTAGGAAAATAAGAAATTTGACACTTTTTAAGGCAAAATACACACTCTGTCTTTCTCACACACACTGGGTCACAGAGTCAGAATACGTAACTAATTAAGTATGCAGGCAGAGTCGTCATAACTCATAAGGAAAAGACAGAGAAAAACGCAATGTTTTACATAATAATAACTTTATTGTGTATTAAGTTCATGACAGAGTTACGTGCTCAGTTTGCTTTCTCTTCTATCTTTGCAATATTATTCTCTACTGCCTGTCTGCCTGCATTGATTTTTACTGTGCTACCTCTGCTAACTCACCGAGTCACTTGACAAATATATATATATATAATATTTTTTTCCCCAGTACCTTTTCTTGTTTCCAGGGTTTCCTTTTTTTCTTTTTCATAGGCTAACCATTGATATAACTGCATCACAGAGGAAGCAGCAATCCCAACGTAGAAAAGAGAAAACAAAAATTGCCATTTCATATAAAGATAAAAATCAACATTTGCCTTGTCATTCTAAGAGTTCATTTTGGGTTGATAAGTGAATTTCTTTTTTTAATTAGGATTTCATTTTTGATGAAAAACAACTTATAAACTATAAAATTAAGTGTGTAGATCAATGTAGCCAATGGGTTAAGTTATTTTTATGCATTTGATCAACCTTTTAGGTATAAAGTAATGGTATTAAAGTTTACGAATCTGTTTGATTTTATAAAAATATCAAAGTCAAATAAATAAGTCAATATTAATATTGGAATTTTGACTAAATTTGAGCTTAATTTATTAAAAATGTGCTAAAAATTTAGATTCATCATTTCTCAAGGATGATGCACATTATTTTTCGGCCAAATTTCTTCATTAATTAGGCTATTATTTATGTTTCTTTTTATTTTTAGTAACTTTTATTTTTGAATTACTTTAAATATAAAGTTTTGTTTAAAATATTATTTCAGAGGTAACTCTAATTATAATTATGCCTGGATTTTCTTTAATTTTTTTTTTTGGAAAAAAAAAAAATATTTGATTTCTAGGATTTTTTGGAGGTTTCTTTATAATTTTTGTACGTCTTAGTATTTGAAAGCAGATTACGAATTAATAATATATCTATCTTTATGAAAGAATTTTTCTTTCAAATTTTTAGTATTCTTGTTTTAAATGTAATGTCTAATTGTTATTTATTTGCAAATCAATAAATTTTTAAAAAACATTCGTATGTCATAAAGGAAGAGTTTAATAAGATTTTTTTTATTTCTTACAATATGTTCAGTCCATTTAGGTTTAATGACTAAAAAAAATCTAATTTTATTTTCCAAGAAGTTGTAATCATACCTAAATATTTCGAAATAATAATAAATATAGAAGGTGTTTGAGGACTCAATTATCAAATTAAAATTTTATAAAAATGAAAATTTTTAATTTAAATTTTTATAAACTGCTCCTAACTACTTAAAAAAATAAAATTTCAATTTCGAGGAGCAAATATCAATTTAGAGCAGCAAAATTCATTTTTAAGTTAGATGCAAATATTTTAATTTTTCTATTTAGAATTAAAAATTAAGTGCATTACAATGAAAAATAATCTTAGATTATCAAATTGAGATCCAATCACCCACATAATTTTACATTAATCTTAAAAATTCGTTGCAATTGTATACCTCTATTCATTAAAATTACACTCCTCAGTTTTTTGTTATATATATATTTCATTTTAATTCTTTAAATAAATATAAATTTTTTTAATTTTTTAAATAAGAATAATTGTAAATAAATTTCAAAATTAGGATAAATTAAGTAGTATATTTTAAAAGATTTGCATATAAATATAATTTTTTCTTTTTGTGTGGTACAGGGTATTGAACATGCCATTGCCAAGCAAGACAAATTACACTTCACATTCCGCTTGATGAAGCAATAGATAGAGACTTGATAAAAAAAAAAAAAAAAACAAAACAAAACAAAAGGAATGCATATGCTACAGAAATGAATGCATGCGCGTGCCAAAGTCATGAATTGAAATCTGTATTAAAAGTCTTTGAGCATCATTTATCTTAGGGTTAATTAGTATTTAATTTCTAAAATTTATTAAAATTAATAAACTGATTTTTATATTTTGAGAAATTTATTATTTAGTCTCTATTTTTTAATTTTGTCATATGAATTATTCATTCCATTCATTTTTATCGTTAAATACCTATAAAATAGTTAAAATGTCATTTACTTACTGGAATCATTTCGTTAATTTCAATAAATTTCAAAAACTAAATAATAATTAATTTTTAAACTTTCGATTATTTAATAAAATTTTTTTAAATTCTATTTTTTATAAGAATTTTTTGTAATTATGAGTTTATATGCAGAGATGTGTATTATGAGTTTTATTTTAAGATAATTCTCTAATCTAAAAAAAAATAAAATAAGAGTATTTTAGGTATTAAATATTATTTTTTTTTAATTTTAATTTTTATTTTATTTTTTGAAAAAATTTATAAAAAAATGAACAAAATAATTAATTCATATGACGTAACTAAAATATAAAAATTAAATATTGAATTTCTCAAAATATAATGATCATTTCTTTAATTTTAATAAATTTTAAAAATTAAATAATAATTAATTATTGAGATATATAGACATGCATGCTGAAAAGAATTTAAAGTTTAGTAAAAAATATTAATGTAATCTATCCTCAAAAAAGAAAAATCCATTGATTTGTTGGACCAATTAGTCCAAACCGATTTAGAAAACACTGTTATTAAATGAATGTTTTCCCCATGGTTAATCTAATTAATTAAAGGATTAATAACCATTTTTAATTTTAACATTTTTTTTAGAGGAAGAAGATAATTTTATGTCACATCTACAATAAAAAAAAATTTATCTTCATATATAACATTTGATATATTAGATTAAACTTGAAAAATCATATCCAATTATAGGATTTCATTAAATTTCATAACTGATTTATCTTTTATATTCTTGTGGCTTGTGCATTTATAAAATTATATTTAATTATCATTTTTATTTTATAAATTTCAATTATTTATTTTTAAATTATTATCTCAATATAAAATCTTTTAATAAAATTATATATATAACACCTACTTACTCTTTAAATATTATATAGTAAAAATTTCAAATTCTATTATTATTATTATTATTATTATTATTATTATTATTTAGATTTGTTAGATATAATAATATTTCTCATTTCTTTTTTTTTTTCTCATGTATAGGGCATGTCTAAATGGCTCCCTATTTTGACTAGAAAGATTTCAAAAAAACTCATTCTATACAACTCTCTTTTTGACTTATTCTCTAAAATATTTTAGGGAGTTATTTTTTCTCTCTTCAAATGTAAGGAGAGAGAATTGACTCTCTATCACACTCTTTATATTTTTTTTAATTATTTCTCTCTATTTTTTCTTTTTGTATTTTATTATATAATAAAAAATTTATAGTTTTATTAATTAAATAATAAAATAGAGAGGAGAGTGAAATATGGAGTATTCCTGAAATATGCACAGTTTTATGGTTGAATTATTTATAATATAATAGAGAATAAAATAGCGAGTATTATTGGAGATAACCTAAGTATTTATATTTGCACCTGTTGTATAATTTATAAAAATCAATTATTGAACTTATAAATTCTTATGAATCGGTAATAAATTGTATTTAAGCTTTAAATATGATTAAGGATATAATATTAATGAGGCAGATTAAACACTGTTGTTGTTTATGAATTAAGAAATCTCAAGTGGTTGAAAGATTTATTGTCAAAATTTTTGAAATACATTGCTGTAGAGAATTAAAATTGTTGGTGGACAATAAAGATGGGAGATTGCTTTGATTAGAGGTAGGATTCAAAACCATTCCAGATCAAATCCATACAAAGGTTAATTTGGAATTAGAAATTGAGGTTTCTTGTTAAAAAAAAATTAATTATATATTTTTTATTTAAACAAAATTTAGTATGATCTAGACAAGGTCCTAATATTCACTAGATCTTGTTTTACTCTAATTTTTTAAATATATATTGTGAGTAATTTACATGTACTGTATATAATCATAATTAGACGATTTAAACAAAATCCTAATATTTGTTATGCCTTATGTTATTATAATTTTTTAAATATATAATGTGAATATATGTAATTTATGTACTTTTTTTTAAAAATTTTATATTCATTAAGTCTTACTTTGCTTTTACATGCGCTATACCATCTGAGCTACATTACCACATGAAATGTTTTTTTTTTTTTTTTTTTTTTTTTGTCTTTTCAACTGAAAAACAGATATAAAAGTAGAAGAGAAGTTTGATTGTCCATTGCGTTTTTGAAGAGGCAGGTAAGTTGACAACTCTTAGAGCTCTAGTTAGTTTTACTGGAGGTATTCAATCATGTACAGAAGAGAAAATTTTTGTGTAATGCTATCTTTAATTAAGGGATTTCAATTAAACATATAAAGCTTAATTAAGAGTACTCTAATTAATTTTAACTAGTGCATACTAAAACAATAATCTTAAAATAAGTTGGCATTATTGTCGTGATGCAATATGAATTTTCTTTATTTCCAATTAAAATATACATATATTCAGTGCTTATACAAGTGCATTAATCCGGATTCATTCTCATTTAAAATCTCATCTCCTGTCCATATCTTTTTTTATGCCTTACATCATATTTTTTTCAAAATATTTATCTGCCAATATTTTTTCACAGATAAAATGACGTATAAAAAATAATATGAGATGGAAAATGGGATAAAAAATGAGAAAGATGATCTGAATTCCAAATGCATTACTAAGCACTTTCTGAAATAAGAAATATTATTGCATGACATTAAATCAGGCCTTGAACAAAGAGTGAAGCAAAATCCTCCATTTCTTGCCTTGGCAAAACCAACCCAATCTCTACATCTCCATTACCATCTTTACCTTCCATTACCGAAATACCACCAACATTCATAGTCAGAATCTCCGTTCTTTCAGGTCTTCCCCATCCAAAATCCACTGTGTAAAATGCAAGCCGGGTTGATCCAGCTATAACTAACTTGAACACATCTGGTGTTACAGCACTTAATCTTTCAAGTCTCTCCTCTTCACCTTGAAAAAGTCCCTTCTCCAGTCCATTTATACACTCACTAAGCTTTTCAGCTATAATAGCAACTCCATTTTCCTTCACGAAAACTTCTGTCTCTACAACCATGTCTTGCAGAGAAATTGCATTCCCAAAATAATTTTTGGGAACTGGAGGATTCAAGTCCAAACGGTTCCTACAATCCACAGCAAACCCACAGTTTACCCTTTTAGCTCTAACTTCTCCTTTTTCTCTTGCTTTTACCAGGCAGACTAATACATAAGCATATGTAAGCACAAATGTAGAGAGTCGATGGACATGTTTCACCGGCTGATTTTGCCGGTAAAGCTGCACGTTTTCCCTAACTTTTTCTATATTTTTACGGCTCAACTGAAATGAAGATCGAACCAAGTCATTGGGTGGCAATCCTAAAAAGAATGGCAGTAATTTCAAGCTTCGAGGGTTGGAATTTGAATCAAGTTGGCTAGTTATTGACATCCAATGGTTTAAGTACATTGATTCAAGCTCGGCCGGATCTTTTATAACTGTCCGGTCAAACGATGGAGTTAGTTCCGGTAAAAAAGAGAAGGGTTTTGATTGATTCTCATTGCGTTGTTTGCATACACAAGACCATGCTTTGATAAACATAAAAGCACTATTTCCATCAAAAACTGCATGGTGTGTAGTGATTCCAATGGAAAATCCTTTACCCGGAAATAGTGTTATTTGTAAGGCTGTTGTTGATGCCATTGTTTCTGATATTGACAATTTGGGTACATAAAGACATGACTCAGCAACTTCACGAATCTCATTACTAATGTAATGATCAAAATCGGCACTAGACTCTGCAACTGTGAGAGAAACAGTCTTTTGTGGAGAGTAATGGATGATGGGTCTAGGAGATTCAGAAGGCCAAGTGACATGGCCGGTGACAGGGAGGAACTGGAGAAGAGTCTGCGAGAGTGATTGTTTGATTTTGGGTAGGATTATTGAGTGAAAATAAGCAGAAGTTGACTCGGTGAGTTTATAAAAGAATAGGCTCTGAGTTGGAGGGAATTTGAGCCATGTTGAGTCAAAAAATGTAAGAGGAAGAGACAATTCTTTGACTGACTTAGGAGAGTGATTGGCAGGAGCAACCTTGCAGATCTCCAAAATCTTGACGGAATTGGGTGATACCATGATTGATAGATAAGCTCTTCTTTCTGTATCAATGGTTCTTTCACTTCTTGTTTGGACAAGAAATCAGATATATTCCTTTCTATTTATATTATAATCAACAGGACTTGAGTATTAAATGAGAAAATGGTAACACACATTAAAGAAACAAGCTAATTGTTGCTGTCGTTTACGGTTTAAGAAACCCGAGTGGTTGCATGATTGATTGATTGTTTAGTACTTGATTCATCCAAAAATTTGGAAATATAGGGCTAATGAATTAAAATTGTTGGTACGCTATAAAGATTGCAAATTGCTTTGAGTAAACGATTCAAAGTTATATATAAAACTAACATGATTTTGTGCTGCTTTAAATATTGCAAATTGCTTTGAATAATGATATATTTTTAATATTAGTTGGTTGCATGCATTTCTTATTTCATGCCATTAAGAATTGGAATCAAATAATGTGTGGATAGTAGAATTAAAATTTTAAAATTTTAAAATTATAATTATATTGAAATTTTAATTTTAATATTTATATCGCATAAAAAATTAAAATTAAAATTAATATTTTATAAAATTAGTGTTGGTGGTGATGATGATAGCAGAGGTGGCTCATCTCAGGCCGTTGAGATAGAGTTAGTGATTGTGAAATTGTAATTTTAAGATTGAATTAAAAATTATGAAATTATTTTTTAAGTTATATTATAATTTTATAGAATTATTGATAGAATTTTAATTTTAATTTTAATTTTAAGTTTGTTACCAAATGAAGATATTAGAATTGAATTTTTTATTTTAATTTCAGATTACTCAAATGAACCTCAAGTGATTATATATAGCGATAATCTATCACCCAACTATCTAGTTATTATTATGTTTAATATATTAATATGTGTTGCTTGTGCTTTTATTTATATATTTATATATATATATTGAGGCAAACTCTTAGCACCTTCTGTCCGTAGTGATATATACTTGTGTAATTCGCAGCATATAGGACTTGAAAAGTAGCGATGCCAAAGCCTTCATTTCATGTATTGACTGGGCCAAACCCTTTAATTAAAAAGTCTTTAAAAGTCCATTTCTTGTTTTCTGATATTGGCCTTGAGAAGTAGTGCTAATGGCTTTGCTGACTCGTTGTCAAAATAATGCAGTTTCGAGAACTACTGAACTTTAGGCCCCATTTTGATTGTTCAGATAGACTTCCTCTCTCACTAGGAGTTTTTCCATTGTTTCACAAAAACAATATGCTATCTTTTGGTTTGTCTGTCCATGTAGCCTAACTCCTGTTTTCTCATATAATTTGTGTTGCTTTCTTGTTTTAATTTTTTCCTGGATTATAACTCTAGTTCATCTTCTCTAATGATTCCTTGATTGATTAAAAAAAAAAATCATTTCATGTACTAGGCCTAATCTTTTAATAAAAATAATTTAAAAATCAGAAACTTAATTTTAGATGGATCAAGAATTAATCATATGTATAATTAAACTGAATTTGAATGAGGTAAGTGAAAATTTTTCTATAAACTACTTGAGTGATTCAAGTCCACCTAAACTTATAAAATTCTTTCCCAATGAATCACTGGCAAATATCATAGAAAGGTCCTATCAAATTAGTTTTTTTGCATTTCCATTTTTTTTATAAAAAAATTATTCAATGTACCCTAGGGGATCAGTAAATTTTGGACTGCACAGAGGATCCTTCTCCTTTGATAAACTAACAAGAACACGGCCATATTCTTTTAAATCCAGAAGTGCTGCATCTAATAATTTTGAATAATGATGGGGTATCTCTAATTAATCTTATATTTGTATGGAAGATTAAACATTTTAGTATTCTTTTAAGAAAATATTTGACATATTACTTTATTACTACAAAATATAAATAAATTTATTTTATTTTTTGTATGTTTATTTATTATTATTTTTTTAATTAGAAAAAAAAAATTAAATTTAAATTTATTGTAAAATTATATACACATAAATAAATTATATCGCTTACGACTTTTTTTTTTTATGGAGAATGGAAATAGTGATTTAACTTTAAATCAAACACAATAATAAATAAATTAACTTTAATTTGCCAAATTAATCATTCATAAAATAAAAAGAATAGTATGTTTTATCTACATTTTTTCCTACATATAATCTCTATGAACCCAAGTTATGACAACAAATTTTGACTATAAATTAAACAAATTAACAAAGAACAAAAAGAAGATAGAAAAAAAGACTGTTTTTTCATTTCTTTTCTTTTCTAAGTTAAAAGTCCAGTCACTGATCAGTGACCAGGGCCTCTTGGGCTAGGTCCTGATGCTAACCGTTCAAGCCAACAAGCCATGGTGGTTCTTGCCTTCTCATAAACCGAAGAGTATGTCTCCAGATGATTTGTACTAGCAAAATCCTCTGGTAAAACTCGAGTTGCCTCGACCTGAACTTGACAAATAAAAGCCATAGAAATCAAGAAAATAACCAAAAGAGTTGTTGCTTTCTTGAAACTCGTTGTCATTTTCTAAAATGAAGTACTTCACTTAATTACTTTGCTTCAAAAATTAAAAAGAACTCAAAAGTTCTATCTTTTAGAGAGAAAAAACTTGATCTTGATCTTGAGAGAGGTTGTTAATTGTGGTTGTGAATGAGGATATGTGAAAGTAGTTGGTGTATTTATTGAAGTATACAAGTGGAGAGGGTTTCGAATTGTGTATGCTAACATGCATGGTTTTTATTTGGGTTTTGAAGGGGTACGTGTTGACCAAATATCGTTTGAAAAAGTCAAAATTTATATAATTTGATGGCTCAATATTATTGATTTAGCCATCTGCTGGGATTTTAATAATTTATAGTTTGAATACGTCTTATGGATTTATTAGAATTCAGTCAAACATTACATGTTCAAGGCTTGGATTTTATGCTATTTAGTTGTTTCAGGTAGTCAGTAATTAAGTAATATTAGTAGTATTAAGGAAAGAAATTTCATGATTCATAGAAATGATAATGGAATTAAAAGATTGGGAAATAATGTTATTTGCTAATTATTGATGCCATTGTTAATTACTATATTATTTTAAATAATAACATTAATAAAATCATCTAAAGTATATTTTCTATTAATTTAAAAGTTCCTCTTGATTATGATTTATTTTATATTTTAATAATTTTTATTTATTAAATTATTATTTTATTTTAATTCTAATTTTTTTAATAATATTTATTTCTTTTTATAAATCTTATAAAAAATAAATTTTTAAAATTTTTAAAAGTAATAAATATACTAAAAATATCTTTTAACCTATAACTAACATCTTGTTTTGTCTCATCTTTTAATCTTAAAAGATTTTTTTTAATATCTTATTTTTTATTTTATATATTCTAAAAAAAACTCATTTTCTTTTGTTATAACATTAGTCTTTTTAAAATGACGTTTATAACACACGTTGAGATAAAGTCCAACAATAAGTATATGTTTATTTAAGTAATAGATTCATAATTGATTCCCCCTCTCAATGCTGAAAAAATGATGTTCATAATTTTTATTTTTATTTTTTTTTAATAATTCAATCTTTTGTGATCTTTGATTAAAAAATAATTATGAAAAATGAAATTTTTAATTATTTTATATAGCATAAATAAAAAATCATTATAAAAATGGATTCTTTTTATTAGAATTCTTAAAATCATAATATTATGTTATAATATTATCTCTTTGACTATCATAATTTTTCAAAAATTAATTTATTTTTTCATTATTATAAGGTATTAAAAAAAATTAATTTTCTTTTATCTATAGAAAATTCAGAATAAATAGTATTTAACTGAGAATAATTTTCTATTTATGATCTTATAGGAGATAAAAATGAAAAAAAAATTCGTTAACTTCTTGATAAATAGGTTTAGGTATTATATTAGTAAAATTAATTTTTTGTAATTAGATATTACTAGTTAAGTGTGTTTTTGGAGTACAAGTAAATGTCTATTAATAGAATTAGAAGGTCAACTATTTTTAAATACAAGTGTTTTTCTAATAATTTAAGTATTTGGTGCAAATTTTATATAAATATTTCTATTATGATATTCAATAATTGTAGAAGTAGAGGAAATATTTTCTATTGGTAATAGATTAGTAATTTTTTGCAATTTTCATGAATCAAATTGAGATAATTAATTCCATTTTAATTTTTTAGATATATGTATTTTTGAATAATGAGTATTCACTTAAAAAATTATTATTTTATTTTTAATTAAGCTATGTCTAGAACCTGAATCTAAAGTTATTAACATAAACTAGACTATATTTGGAATGTAAATCTAAAGTTATTGACATAACTTTATAACAAACTTTATAAATAATATCAATAGATATTATATTATCAAAATAATTCATTTTTTTATTTAATAATAATGATTAAAGAATCTTAAATATTTATAGGATCAAACAAAAAAATAGATAAATTTAGATAACAATTAAAATAAATTATTTTTGGCTAAATTTGACTAAATATAGTTAATATAAAATTTAAAAAAATTTAAATATTTTGTATCTCTTAAACATAAAAATATTTAAATTAAATCTAAATAAAAATTTAATAGCTAATCATATCTAATGCGCACAATGGATCACATTTTGGCATATACCCATACTTTATTGTCTTATATGAGGTGGTGCGAGTTTGGAGATGGAGTGGGATGACTCAACTAGCTAGCGAACCCACTTATTTTTTTAAGAATAAATAAAGTTTAAATAAAAAAAATTGCTGACTATTAAGAGCCAAGAAATAAAAAACAGATAAATTTAAATTTATTGCGAGAAAGAGAGCATATGGAAGATTAGAAAAACGAAAGTGATGATCTTATTTCTTTGCTTTCCTTATATGATGAAAAGTGTACAAACTTGTTTTCATTTATAGAAGAATACATTATTTTTTTAATTCTTAAAATTTAATCTAATTAATATTAATATTTCTGCTTCTTAAAAAATTTATTATTTAATTTTTATATTTTAATTTTATCAATAATTTTAATTATTTTATTTATTTTTAATATTAAAATTTATAAAAGAATAAATACTCCTTATTTATACTTAAATTTTTAATTTCAGCTATTAATTTCATATAGTTTTTAGAAAGAAATTGAAATTAAAAACAAAAAAATATTCCTACAGAAAATTAAAAATAAGCAATTGATGAATACTATAATTTGACTATTTCTCGAACATAAATCATCCAAAAATGGTAGCATATTTCAAAACTAAAACAAACTCTATTTTAATTGCATATTTCAAAATTAATCTTTTTTATTAGTAAAATGAAAAATGATGCACCTATTTATTATGCATTAGAGCTACAATCGATTCAAGCCGAGTTAAACTTTAACTTGTTTAAACTCAATTCGTTATTTTTTTTTTTTTTTTCGAGTTTGAGTTTCAAATCGAATAAGAAATTATATTCAAACTCAACTCGTTTAATTATTAAAAGAATTCGAACCGACTCATCAGAAGTTTATTTGTAAATTACAATTGTGTTCGACCCGAATTAGACTTATTTTGAAATTTATTTATAATTTATTTATAATTAAATATTTATTTCTAATAAAATATCTATAATAAAAAAAATTAAAACTAATATAAAAGTAAAAATATCTAATTAATAAAAATAAATAAATTAGAATATTAGATTAAATTAAGACTAACAAAATCTTGATAAAAAACTCTATTAATATTATAGAAATATAATTATAATTATATAATATTTATTTAAAAGTTGTGTATATAAGAAAATTAAGAATTTGTATATTTAATTAAATTATAAAAAAATTATATAAGTGGCAAAATATATTTTTAGAATATCAAAATTATTAGACTAATAATAATTATAATAATAACAATAATAATATTAAATTATTATCAAGACTGTTAATCAAGTTGATTGCGAACTTTTTTATAAACTTATAATCGAATTATTCATAAATTTAATCAAATCGAAAATTCAAGCTAATTTATTTATTAAATTTTAAAATAAAACTCAAATTTAATTCATTTATAAAATCAATGAAACACAAATCAAAATAATAATATATTCTAATAAATGTGATTAAGACTTTTAGTTGAGCAATAAATTGAAATGAGTTTAACACAAGCTAATGACAATGAGGACTTTGCTTTAATTGCTTATCATAATTAGAGGCAAAAGAATTATTGAAGCGTGGCTGGGTATGATTATGAGTACAGCCATTCATGCTCTCAAAATTTAAATTTAAAGCTTGAACCAGCTGAGAAAACTTAGAAAAAGGTCAAAAGAGTCCTAATCTTTTTTTTAAAGAAACCCACAAAAACGCTAGTGCCAACACATCTTTTTTCACAAAATCCATTATTGCTCTTAAGCCATACTCATTTAATCTCCTTGCCTCCATAATATCTATTTAAGATGGCTTTTGAAATAGAGCACTTTGTCTTCATTCAAAATTTTATCATATGATATGATTCACTCAACATCTTTATATGCTGCATTTATACTCGCAAATCAAAAGAAAAATATATGGTGGAGTTCATAAATCCTACTCATATAATCCAATTGGTTAAAACATTATAGAAAATAGAAAAGCTTCAAGTTCATAATGCTCTGTTCTTCTTGCCTGTAGAATGGCCAAACTAGCAATGGTGATTCTAGCAAGTGGGTTTCTTCTTCATACCTCTTTCTTTCCTTCCACCAGCTTCCATTTCCACTTTCATTTTCACTTTAGCTTCCATCTTAACAGAAAAATCTTACCCGTTTATACAAAGCCGATAATGGAACACGAATCTATAGATTGAAATCTGATCATCTCTGGAGATTGAAATCGCTCTACTATAAGAAGCTCAACAGATTGCTCTTGTTAGAGATTCTTCCTATATTGTAGAATAGAAATTCCACTTGTTAGAGATAAATTTTCTTTCTATATTATAGAATAGGAATTTCACTTGTATTAAGAATTCTGTTGTAACTAAAAATCCTTATTTGTTCTGTATTTGTTTCTCTTTAACTTTATTAGATGTGTATAAATATGATTACACTCCTTTGATTAATTTAAGAAAAACACAAACTTCACATAATAATATTAACATGATATCAAAGTTAATACTCCTACGAGATATATAATTTTTTTTCTACTTTCTTTCTTCCTCTTTCTTTGTGCCTCCAACAGCCATTGTTTCTTTCGTTTTCCACAGTCCTTGTTTCTTTCGTTTTTCACAGTCCTTCATAATTCTTTTCTAATGGCTTCTATTACTCATTCATCTTCTAACCCAATTCCTTATATTCCTTCTACCCACACTCATCAAAATTTCTCCATAAAATTAACCAGCAAAAATTATTTATCTTGGAAAGCTCAATTTATTCACCTTCTTAATTATAAAAAACTTACATCTTTTATTGATGGAACTACTCCATCTCCTGAATGGGTTGGAGTCTTGGGTTTTTCTTTGTGGGCCCAATTTGAAGCATTACTTGTTGGAGAAATAGAAGAGTGTGGGCTAGGGAATACATCATAATGGCAAGATCATCTCTTGAATTTGAACATGAAACATATTATTGCATCCTTGATATACATCATCTCCTCCTTTAACTATTCTGAATACTGGTAAAAATTCTCATGAAATTCCAAATCATGCATATGAAACATAGTTTTTACATGACTAGATGCTTCATTCCTTGTTACTCTCATCTCTTACTGAGGAAATTTTTTCATATGTAATTGGCCTTACTACATCTTTACATGTATGACAGGCTTTTGCTCATACTTTGGAGTAGTTAATCAGAATCGTCAACTTTGGCTCAATATTGAGTTATAAGAACTCAAGAATTATGATCTATCTGTTAACTCTTATCTCAACAAAGTCAAATCTCTTGCAGATGAATTACAAGTTGCGGGAAGGAAAGTTTCCCTTGTTGAATTTAATGCTATTATTTATCAAAATATTGGGAGTGAATATCATAGCATTATTACTGCTCTTAATCTTCGCCCAACTCTAGTCCCGTTTCATGAACTTCATGGGCAAGTTGTGGCTTATGAAATTCTTCTAAATAGTATGAATACTCTTGTTGCTAATTACCTGAACAGGTCTGGCCCATCTACCTTCTCCACGTCACAGTCATCGTCCACCATGGGCGGGCTACAACTAACCCTATAATAGCAGCTATTGTCGATGTCACAGCAGCAGCCTCTTTAAACATCACGCTAAACTCTAGTACCATGTTAAGATTATTATATAAAGTTTGTATTTTTCTTAAATTAATCAAATGAGTATCACCATATTTATACACATCTAATAAAATGAGTACAACCTTATTTATATTGCTCGGCATGTCCGTTTTGATAAGTTAGTCTTTCCTTTTAAAAATTTGCATCAGTCTATAGGCACAGATGCGGTTTCTTCTTCTAGTCCATGGTTGACAATTTTACATCCAAACTCAACCTCATTGGCACCACAAATAACCCCACTATCAGGTATGTTTTCATTTACTAATTCTTTATTTTCCCATACCCAACCAAGTTCTTAGTTTTCTTCTCCATTACCAACACCACAGTCCTCCTATATACCTCACAATTCACCATTATCAAGTTCATAATCAACACCACCTTCATCTCAACTCAAAATAAGACCTTTATCAGACTTTTATTCACCCATGAATAACAGCCATCTCAACTCAAAATAAGACCTTTATCAGACTTATATTCACCCATGAATAGCATTCCCCTATCCTCTTTTAAACATCAAACAGCCTCTCCATCTACTTCACGAGGCCTACAATTATTGCTCGATCAATCCTCAACCAACCCGCCACCAATCACTAACTTTCCACCCATTCAATAGCCTCAAGTCACACCTTAAGCCAACCCAACATCGCTGCAACTTCAGCAGCCCCAACCTGATGCCACCCATCCACAAACAACAACCTACAAACATTATATACTTCTTCATACCACCACAATGCCTTCTAGAAAAGCCTTCTAGAAAAGCCTTCATAGCTGAAAGCAAATCATTCACTAATTACTTGGACATAGAACCTACTTCATATACTAAAGCCAAACCATATGTTTAATGGCAAAAAGCTATGTTAAATGAGATTAATGCTTTATAACATAATGATACATGACAATTGGTACCTAGACCAAGTGGTGTGAATGTTGTTGGAAATAAATAGATTTTTCGAATTAAAAGGAAAAGTGATGATACTATTGATAGGTACAAGGCTCAGTTAATGGCAAAAGGGTACACACAGGAAAATAGTATTGACTAAAATGAGACTTTTAGTCTAGTTGTTAAGGCTACCACCATTCGTATAATGTTGTCCTTAGCAATAATTTTTAAATGGTCTACTAAGCAACTTGATGTTTCTAATGCATTTTTACATGGTACTCTTGATGAAACTATATATATGGAACAACCACTTAGTTATGTAGATCCTCTGAAACCGGATTATGTTTGCCAACTTAATAAATCTTTGTATGGGCTCAAGCAAGCACCATGTGCTTGATTTCATAAACTTGCAACTTTTCTTTTTGGTCTTGGGTTTCAGGTTTCCAAAGCGGATAGTTCGATATATATGATAAAAAAGGATAATAATCACCTATTTGTACTTGCCTATGTGAATGACATTTTGATTACAGGTTCTAATGTCTCGCAAATATCATGATTTTTTCAAGCCATGCGTGCCACCTTTCCTGTCAAAGATTTGGGTGATCTTCTTTATTTTCTTAGCATAGAGATAACTCGAACTACTTTGGCTATGCATCTTACACAACATACATATATTTCTGATCTCTTGCATAGGGAAGGAATGAATGATGCTAAAGTTTGTGTCACTCCTATGATTTATGAGCCACCATTATAAAAAGATTCGACTTTTGTATTTTCTCATCCTTAGTGTTATCGTCATATTGTGGCTGCTTTACAGTACATTACTCTTACACATCCATATATTTATTTTTCTGACAACAAGTTTTGTTAGTTTATGCATTAACCTAATGAGGATTATTGGACGGCTCTCAAGCGACTATTACGTTATCACAAAGGCAGTTTGTGCATGAGACTATATTTCTCGTGTAATTCAACTCTCCATTTACAATGTTTTGCAAATAGTGATTGGGCTGGTTGCCCGGATGATAGGCGGTCTACTATTGGTTATGCTATTTTTATGGTCATAATCTTATTTCTTGGATGGTAAAGAAGCAAAATACTATTACTCGCTCTTCTACTGAGAGTAAATACTGGGCGCTTACTAATGCTTTTTCTGAAACAGTTTGGATTGTATCTTTATTATCAGAGCTTGATTTTTCTTCATCTTATTTGCCTATTTTATTGTGTGATAATCTGGGAGTTGTTTATTTATCTTTTAATCATCATATTGAATTGGATTATCATTTTGTTCGCACGCTTATAACTAGCAAGAAATTGTAAGTTCAGTTAATCAAATTTGATGATCAGCTTATTGATATTTTTATGAAACCCTTGGGTCATCGATTGTTCATTCCAAATCGTATCAAATTACGCTTTCAAAATCTTTCAACATCAACTTGAAGTGGTGTTAGAGATTATTTCTATATTGTAGAATAGAAATTTCACTTTAAAATAGGAATTTCACTTATATTAATGATTTTATTATAATTAGAAATATTTATGTGCTCTGTATTTTTTTTTATTAAATATGTATAAATAAAACTATACCCCTTTAATTAATTTAAAAAAAAATACAAACTTCACGTAATAATTTTTATACCTCTAGTTTTTGGAACTTAACTCACCTCTTGTCTATATATCCCTCGTTTCTCCACGGTGATTTACCGTTGATCCGGGCCTGTTACGGTGGTCACCTGCGCCGATCGATCATTGAGCTCCATCTAATCGAACCAACCACCAGTTGCCATATCGGGCTTTGCGGCCGTCATCTTCTTCGTGGACGATGGAGGTAAACTGATTATGCTTTTTGTTTCTTTTCATCAATAACCCAAAAATATTTCACAAAACAAATGAGTTATGTTGTTTGATGATGATGGTGATGCAAGTGTGCGTATTTTGTATGCAAGCATGCAAAATGGACACACGAATTTACAGGTGTAACCTCACATGAATTGAACACTTGCAAGCCTCACACCATAAGATAAATGAAGACTCAAGTGACACGCGGCGTGCATGCAATAAGGAAGAACATGGTCCATGTGTGAATTTACAGTTCATGATAAATAGTGAAGGCGATACATATACGTGGCGTGCATGCAATAAGGATGAACATTGTCCATGTCTGAATTTACGATTCATGATAAATAGTGAAGGCCATGCATATACCAGAAATTATTAGTTAATATGAGATTAAAATGAAAATATGTCACATAAATTTGGGTTAGTTATTATTTTTTTTTATAAAACGACTTAATATATTAAATATTTTTTAATTTTTTAAAAAAATATTAACTCTCTTTTGTCCTGTTATATTAATATTTTTTTTTTTATCTAATTTTATCATTAATCAACATTAAAATAGTTAATAAAATTTATAAAAAAATAGAAATATCCTTACTCTTTTTATTTTTAATTAATTATATTTTATTTTTTACTTTAAAAAATATTTTTTAGGGTTAAAAAATTTATTTTTATATTTTTTTACAAATAAAAATATTGTTTATTTTTATTTTTATTTTTAAAAAATAATTTAAAAAGAAATTAAATTATTTTTTCTTAAATTTTTTAATACAAATAAAAATTCATTTTCATATTTTTATAAATTTAAAAATAAAAAGTAAAAATATTTTTTTTGAAAAAATATTTTTTATTTTTCAATTTTTTATTTTTTAAAAAATAAAATAAAAAATATTTTTATTTATTTTATTTTCAAAGTTGTCAAAAAATATAAAAAAATATTCTTTAATTCTAAAAAAAATTTAAAGTAAAAATAGGATGTAATTAATTAAAAATAAAAGATAAATATATTTTTATCTTTTTATTTTTAGAATTGACTAACAGCAAAATTGAAAGGAAATATTTAATATTATATCGTGATATTTATTAAGAGGAGTTAATATATTTTTGAAAAATTAAAAGTAAGTTAATTTATTAAGTCATTTTAAAAGGGAAGATCGTAATATCTCCTATAAATTTATATTTATATTTTTATAATATTTTTTTTTTTCTATATAATCTCATTAAAGGTTAGCTCCATGGCAATGGAAGCAATGGATAATCCAGTTAGAGTCCTTGAGGTATGTCGAGTTCCTCCAGCCTCCAACTCACCCGAGTCAGCTACCGAGTTATCTCTTCCCTTAACTTTCTTTGACACACTCTGGTTCAAATTTCATCCAGTGGAACGCATTTTTTTCTACGAACTTACCGATTCAACCCATGAATTTTTCAACTCAATTGTCCTTCCCAAACTGAAGCACTCTCTTTCTCTTACTCTCCTCCACTTCCTCCCTCTCGCCGGCAGCCTCATTTGGCCTCCACAAGCTGCCAAACCCTTTATTTTCTATACTCCAAACGACACCATTTCACTCACAATCGCGGAGTCTCACGCTGATTTTCGCCACCTTGCAAGTAATGAAATTCGTGAGGTTACCGAGTCGCGTTCTTATATACCCGAGTTACATGTATCCGACTCAAAAGCAGAAATTGTAACTTTTCAAATAACATTATTTCCAAATCGAGGCTTTTCTATTGGTATCTCTTCCCACCATGCGATCTTGGATGGCAAAAGTATAATTATGTTCATTAAAGCATGGGCTCACATATGCAAACAAAGCGAAACAGAGAAAAATCCATCTTTATTATCAGACCTGAGTCCATTTCTTGATCGAACTATAATTCAAGATCCAGAAGGACTTGACATGATTTACTTGAGCAATTGGTTAAGTATGAAATCAGCAAATTCGGACTCCAACTTTAGAAGCTTGAAACTAGTCCAGGGTTTTGGAGCTCCACCACCAAACTTTAGTATAGTACGAGCAACATTCGAGTTGTCACGCGAAGATCTAAAGAAACTCAAGCAAAAGGTTCTATCTCAATTGAATCAAGAAATCAGTCCATCATCAATTCATTTATCAAGTTTTATCCTTAGTTATGCGTATATATCTTTTTGCATTCTTAAAGCTAAACAGGTACACAAAAATAAAAAGGTGTTTATTTCATTTACAGCAGACTGTAGAACTCGTTTAGATCCTCCACTGCCTAAAAATTTTTTTGGTAATTGCGTTACCGGCCATTCTGTAATTATGGAAGCAGAAGAAGTCATGCAAAAAAATGGTTTTGCGTTTATTGCAAAGAGACTTGGTGAGGTTGTAAAGGGGTTACAGAAAGGAGTTCTTGAGGGAGCAAAAGAGAAGCTTGCGGATTATTTTGCTATGGAACCTGATTCTGTAGAAGGAATTGGGGTTGCTGGGTCACCTAGATTTGAAGTTTATGGGACAGATTTTGGGTGGGGGAAACCAAAGAAAGTGGAGGTTATATCTATTGATAGGAATGGGTCTATTTCTATGGCGGAAAGCAAAGATGGAAGTGGGGGAATTGAGATTGGTGTAGTTTTGAAGAAACATGATATGGAGATATTAGAATCTTTATTTAAAATTATATGAAAATTTCAGAAAAAATTATATATATAAAAAATAAAATGGTTCTCAACTTTCTGTGTACTCTAATTTCAATATATTAGATTTATGGTGATAATAATATTCGTCCACCGCAAATTAATCATATAGCAAATAAAAGTAAAGAAATATGAATAAAAAACAACTCAAAAATAGAACTGGAAAGAGGATCTTAAACCATATAAGAATAATTGAACTGGAAAGAGAATAATTGAAAATAATTGAATCAAGAAGAATGAGTGTGAGTGTGAGCACATATTTAATTAAATAAAATAATCCATGAGTTAACATATAAAAGATACTGAATGATATTAAAAATAAACTTATTTAATATCATTCAGTATCTATATTTTAACTCATACATTATAAGATATAAACTTAAATACTAGCATGTAGTCCTATTTAATTAAAAAAATTGAATTTTTATTAATATTTATTGATTCAAATGACTAAAATTTTGTATTCTTAAATAAAATTGAGTACGAATTTTATAAATAAAAAAAATAAATGTTAAAATCGACTTGAGCCCAGATTTTAAAATCGACTTGAGCTCAGATTTAATTAAAGTACAACAAAAAAAAACATGAGTGATTAGATTTTAATCATGTATTTCAAATGATAAATTCAAATTGTATTCATCACATGTGGTGATGTATTATAGGATTAGAGTCATACTCTTATATTCTATTTAATTTATGTATTTCTTATACCTGTACATTCTCTATATGTGTCAGTATTACAAATCCTCCTAAGTTAAGGATATTCACTCCTCTATAATATTGTGAAATATATTATTTGTGCAGTTGTATTGTTTAATTTTGGATATTAATCCCCATATGAACAGGAAAAGAAAACATTCAAATATAAAGTGTAAGAACTCTTATAATACATTAGATTAATGAATTCTAACCCTTATAATTTACATGAACCTTGTTAATTGTAAGTTAAAGGCTCCTCGTGTAGATACAATTTGAATAAAATATTAGACAATTTGACCATGAAACTCATCTTAACACTCTTGTTATATGTCATTTTAATTCGAGCCGGAGCTTTATATAATATTTAATCAATTAATTTTATAAATTTTTGACAGATAAATTGATCTATTAATTTAAATTTAAATATGTTTTGATCCATTAAAATTATTAATTGAAGCATTGAAACTTGTAATTTGTTCTCAGCCTCGTCAACAAACATCTTGTGTTGCACTGATAGGCTTAACCTAACATAACAATAATGAATATTAGATATGCAACCTAACAACAAGGAATATTGAATAGGAACCATATCCTTATTGATAATGTTTCCTTATAATTTTTATTCCTTTGTCAAAGATTTGATTGTATGGGTGTTTGGTAAAAAATTTTCATATAGTTATTAATTTTTTTTATTTTCAACAGTTGTATCATAATATTTAGTTATTGACAGTTTTAGATAGTTAAATAATTATTGTTTATAAAAAATTTAAATCGAAATTTTTTTAAAAAAACTCATACTTTTTTAATTAAAAAGACTAAATTATCCTTTAAAAATAATATTTAAATAAAAAAATAAATATTTATATTTATTCTTAATGATTATTCAATATAATAATAATTAACAACTATAAATAATTTTATCAAACATAACAATCAGCTATTAAGTAATAATTACTAACTAACAATTATCAATAATAACTAATAGTTGCTACAAATAATTAAATTAAATGGGTATTAGAACATAATATCCACATGGAAAATAGAGAGGAGATAAGAACCAAAAAGCCTAATAAAAAGGTGTTGGATAGACTTAAAACAATTTTTCTTTCTCAGGATAAATTATATATTATAACTGTGATTTTAATTAAAAATTTTAGTTGAAATGATAAATTAATTAAATATTAATATATATTTATTTCTTTAATCAATTTAAAATGAAACATCAAACCTAATTAATTGTATTAATTGCACCAATTAACTGTATTAATTGCATCAATTAACTATAGATCTAAATAAAATCCAATATTTGTTTTGGTAAATGTGTGCAAGAGATTAATAGCATAACTATTAATTTATTTTTTTTCTTCTTTTTGAATTTTATTTATTCATTTATATTTTTTATTTTTAAATAAATTTACATTTTTTTTTATCTCTTGATAAAAAATGAAACATAATTTTTATCGAGAGATAAATTTATAATTTTTTTATTTTACATTTTTTTAAAGTATAAATTTATATTTTTAGTAAAAATTATAATTTAAAAGTCAAAATAATAAATAAATACATACATAGTTATAATTTATAATAAAATATTAAAATGATTAAAAGATAAAATTAATTCACTATACAATAAAAATTTATTTAAAAATAAAAATAAATAAATAAAAAATCCAAAAGTAAAATTTTTAAATTCAAAATCTAGAAGAAAAAATATTAAATTAAGAGTTATATTATTAATTTCCTCCACACGTTTATCAATCCCACTAAGATCTCTAGTTAATTGATGCAATTAATACAATTAATTAGATTTGTTATTTCATTTTAAATTGATTAAAGAAATAAACATATGTTAATATTCAACTGGTTTATCATTTCAACTAAAAATTTTAGTTGAAATTACGGTGATATTATATAATTTCTCCTACCTCGACCTTTAATTCATCATCTATTATTTATTTTATTTTAATTTTTTTAAAATAATAGTCTAAAGCTCTCTTTGAGAGTTAAAATAAAAAAGGATATAAGATGGGATACCTGCTATCACGTATTTGAAAGTTTTATTAATTTATATAATAAATAATATTAAAGGATTAATTTTTTTTTTTAAATTTGTATTTTGTTTTTCTTTTAAATTGAGGAAATTCTTTTATTTATTACTTAAAATAATATTTAAATAATATTATTTTATCTTTAATAATTAATATTCTTTCTTATTCCTTAAACTTTCAAAGAAGAAGTATTTATTAATTATTTTTTTTTCTTTATTTTCCTATTTCATGGATTACAGATTATCTTTTCCCTTCTCATGAAAAAAAAAATTTAAAGAAAGCCTAAATCTAGATAAGATAGATAAAAATAGGGTTAATTATGATTACCCCTGTGTACAATAAACCAATACACTAACTTCTTTTCGACTTTTCAAAAATATATTAACTTTCCCCTGACGAATGTCACAATATACTATTAGATCTTTCCGTTCAATTTTGCAGTTAGAAATCCTAAAATATTTAATAAATATAGTAAAAAGACAGAAATAATATTACCCTTTATTTTTAATTAATTACATTCTATTTTTGCTTTAAAAAATATTTTTAGTGTTAAAAAATGTATTTTCATATTTTTTGACAAATTTGAAAATAAAAATAAGTAAAAATATTTTGAAAAAATATTTTTACTTTTTATTTTCAAATTTATCAAAAATATAAAAATGAATTTTTTATTTGTATTAAAAAATTAAGAAGAAATAATTTAATTTCTTCTTAAATTATTTGTTTAAAATAAAAATACCAAATAAAAAATAAAAATATTTTTTAAAAAAATATTTTTGCTTATTTTTTATTTTTAAATTTATCAAAAAATATGAAAATAAATTTTTTAACTCTAAAAAAAAAATTTAAAAACAAAAATAGAATATAAGTAATTAAAAATAAAGAGCAAGAGTTTAAGATTGACTAAAGTCAAAATTGGACGGAAAGGTATACTAATATAATGAGAAATTTGTTATAAAGGAGTTAGTATGTTTTTGAAAGGTTATTAGAAATTTAGTATATTGGATCATTTTATAGGGAAATAGTAAAGTATATTCTGTTAACCTCTATAAACTAATAATAAAATTATTTTAATTAAAATTCTTATAAATAGGTTCTAAAGCAAAATAAATGATAGATTTTGATCAAATAATAAAAGTAACTTCATACCAATATAAAATTATCCAACAAAAATCCTAAACAATGCATAAACAGAGGAACAAGAACCCAGACCCCACAACCATTGCACAAACTCGTATATTTTTGCCATCAAACCCATAAATGGAGAAATGAAGGGAAAAAAAAATCATACCTATGGGTGAGGATAAATTGGAACAACTGAAAATTAAATCGAATCGAACTTAATTCAATTTGAATCGGTTTAAATTTCAGTTCGATTCGATTTATTTTTTATAAATTTTATCATATTTAGTTAAGTTTTTTAGAAAAAACTTAAAATAACTGAATCAACTGATATATATATATATTAATTCAATTTGAATCGATTTAAATTTCAGTTCGATTCGATTTATTTTTTGTAAATTTTATTATATTTAGTTAAGTTTTTTAGAAAAAACTTAAAATAACTGAGTCAACCGATATATATATATATATATATATATATATATAATAATTAAACAATCGAATCAAAATATATTAGTTTGATTTTATTTTATTCTATTCAAAATTTGATTTGATTTTAATTTTTTAAAATTTCAATTTAATTAGTTTAATTTTTTAAAATTTTAATTTAATTCAAACCGAATCGTCAAATTGCACACCCTGATATACAACAATAAACGATGATGACGTATCAAGAGATCTCAATGATAAACGAATGCTCTAAAATTTTGAGAGAGAAAGAATAAAAGATTAAATAGGGATTCGAGCGAAAAATGAATGAAACAAAGAAACTGTTCGGTTAATACATTTTAGGTTTTCGACAAACTACTTTACATATAGTATAATTGAATTCGTTGATACATATAATTTCAAGCACAAAAATTTTGCATGCCCACTGTTTGAAATTTATCGACGAAACAATTAGTCGATAAATATATTCCATTGATAATCGGTTCCTATTTTCGTTTGCAAAGTTTTGTACTAAATTTTGGCACCATGAGTTCGAGACGAACAATATTCCGTTGATAATTTATTAACAAATTTTTATCGGTATACTATCGAAGTTTTTTAAAATTTTTATACTTGATATTGACGTCAAAAACCATCAATAATTACCGAGAGAAAGTAATTCATCGAAAATTTTCATCTATAATCCCTCTTTTCTTATAATAAATAAATAAATATAAAAATATTATTTATAATATTTGAAAAAACCACTATATTAATTTATATATGTAATTGTAATTTTTAACTAATATATTTTACTTTCATAACATATTAAAATCAATATATATCCTTAATATTTATTGTATACTCCAACAAAACCTATTAAATTGTGATTAAACAACTAATATTTACCTATTAATAGCTATAACAATGACTAATTGTTAAATACTATAAATAGTTAAAACCAATATGACCTAAATCACTATCCCGTGAGTTCGCACGGAAACAAATAAATATTTAAATGAACTAAGCTTAATAATTATTATGATTTATAATTTAATTGTCAAAAAAAAAAACCAACTTATCAAGGAATTTATATTTTATATAGAAAAATTATACCGTTAGTGTTTTAATTTTTAAAATTTATTATTTTAGTCTCTGAATAAATTTTTGGATCCGACAAGTTTTTTAACTTTTAAAAATAATCATATATATATGTTTTTAACTGTTTATTAATTACTAAAATGTATTCATCTCCCTTAATTTATAATTTTTTAATTTCATTTAAAATTTTTCTCTTAATTTCAGATATGAAAAAATTACAAATCAGTATTTTAATGACTCGTATATGAAATTATTTTTAAAAGTTGAAAAGCACATTAAACTAAAAAAATTACTTAGATACCAAAATAGCTAATTTGAAAAAATTCAGACACCATTATATACTTTTTCCATTTGCATTGGCCGGGCTTGGTCAATTAATTGGGCCTAAACATTTCTGTTTCTCATTTCAGTTTTGTCCAATCCTAGTGTAGACTTATCCAAGTATAGGACAACCATATTCCGAAACGGGAACCGAACCCAAAAAGGTTGTGCCCCCAAGCCGATACAGGGGAAATACCTTCCCAGTTCACAGGTAGCTTTCGGTTTCTGCCCTTTTTTTCCTTGAGCTGACTGTTCTTCTCTTCTCTTTCTCATCTCTCTCTCTCTGTAGTCTGTACCCTTCGAAGGCACTGTACTATCTTTTCCTCACAAATCTCCTCCTTGCAAGCTTTAACATTCCCGTATCAGGTACTTATTAGCTTCTTCTTTGTGACAGATCACACCCGTTTTTTTAATTTTTTTTTTTCATGCGCAGAGCGTTCATTTCATGCTTTATTTGTTGTTTGCTTTGTGAGTTTCTTTTTTTTGTTTTTGTTTTTTTAAGTGGGATTATTCTATTTTTCTTCTTTTGATCAGGCATTGTAATGGGTATGTTGTGACTTGATTTATTTTGTTTTTAATTGTAATGGGCAATTGTTATTAGTGTCAATGTTGTTCAATATGTTGCTAATGGGAACTTTTGAGTTCTTCGTTTTTTTAAAGACTTTAGTGTTTACTTTTATGAGGTTTGTGATGTTTGGATCCGAGTAATGTAGTGCAGTTGCTGGTGTGATCTCAATTCTTTTTATTTAGTTTGGAAGTTTTGGAATTTTTTCAATTCTTGTTACCCCTATGAAGACAGTTTGTGGGGTTCTGACAGGTCTCTTAATTATTTAGGGTAGCACTGTAGTTGTTATCATTATTGTTATTATTATTATTATTATTATAATATTTTAGAAGGTGAGTACATTACCCATCATGCCCTTTTTGTTTGTATTAATCCATTGGCCTATTATTATTTAATTTTAGCTCCTCTCCCTGGTCATGGCAAGTTTTAATTAGTTCCCTGATGCCAATCTCTTTTCTAGACTGGCAAACATTGCAAGTGTGCCTGCCCATGTGCCCACAATTACTGTGTGAATGTATTGGAATGAAGCAGATATTCTAAATATGGCTTTTGCTGTGGTCAAGTTTATGTATTAGACACATTTAATTTGCCCGTAGTAATGTAGTTTTTCTCCTCCTTGAGTATCTTGAATTTTAATGATGGTGCTAACATGTGCTGATTGTTCTTGTGTCTTGTCCTCAAGTTTAGCTTTGTAATTTCGACTCCTTTTAATTCTTTCCCTTATAATAAAAATAAAAGAAACATAAAGTATTAACCATCATCCACCTTATAATACATGCCTTGATCTTTGTTTTGGCAATTGGTTCACTTTATAGGTTATTGCATTTGTTGGTTTCTGTTCTATCAGATCTTAGAAGATTAAAGTTACCATTTGGCTTTATTGGCCTCTCATGTTTATGTTTCCCTCTAATTAGTAGATACTCATGAATTTGTAGTTCATATGAATTTCCTTGACCCGATTAGCATAAATGATGTTATTTGCATTCTCAATTTTCTTGCATTTTTTATATTTTACAAGGATAAAAAATGTTCTTTAATTTTCTTTCTCTTTTAATTTTTTATTTTTTTGTAGAATGGCTTTGCAAACATCAACTACCCCTAGTGCCCAAGCGGTCGGAAATGCTTTTGTTGAGCAGTATTACCATATTCTTTGCACCTCCCCGGAATTGGTTTATAGGTTTTATCAGGATTCAAGTGTGCTAAGCCGGCCAGATGTCAGTGGTGTAATGAAATCGGTAGCAACCATGCAAGTAAGTTTTTTGGTGGAGTCTTTTTCTTTTTGTATAGCTCAACTCAACTCAATTATGTCTTAGTCTCAAATTAATTTGGGTTTGTTATATGGATTTTTTTTTTCCAGTCCAAGTGCTCATGGGCTATATTTGCAGAAATATTTAGAGCAATTAAGTTATTTTTAATCACTTTCTCCAAGTTAGTTTAGGTTTACCTCTATCTATCTTCTTAACATTTAGCTTAATATGGTATACTTTTCTAACCGATGCATCGCTCGGCCTACATCTTGCATGTCTAAACCATTTCAATCTATTTTCTCTAAATTTATCCTCAATGCTAGCTATTTCAATTTTCTCTCTAATATATTCTTTTCGAATGTGATCCATTATAATATTTATACACATTCATCTCAACATTTTCATTTCATTAACACACATTCTAAAGATATGTTGCCTTTTCATTGTCCAACACTCGCTACTATATATCACAGTAGGTCAGTAGGTCTTATTGTTGCATGATAGAACTTACCTTTTAACTTGAGTGAAATTTTACGGTCGCATAAAACTACCGTGGCAAGCCTTCATTTGAACCACCAAACTTTTGTCCTATGGTTAACATTCTCTTCACATCATCCATCTCTTTGAAAGATTAAGCATAGATATTTAAAACGAGTGCTTTAGGACAATGTCACTCCATTCAAGTTAACTCCCTCATTATTTCCACTTCGACCTTCATTAAACTTGCAATGCATTTATTGCGTCTTGATTTTATTTAACCTGAAACTCTTGGACTTCAAAGTACTCATCCACAACTCTAACTTCCTATTAATTATTTCTTGTGTCTCATCTATTAGTATAATGTCATATGCAAATATCATGCACCATGATATTTCCTTTTGTATATGTTTTGTTAATTAATACTGTGTCTTTTTTTGGACCCATGTCATGATTTAGGTGAAGCATCCTGCAAGCATTGCTTGAACAAAAAACCATATTGCATGAAAAAAAAAAAAAAAAAACTATGTTCATTCAATTATCCAATGAATTGGCTTCTCTTTGTGCAGTCATACAATTAGTTCAATGTATATGGCCTACTTTCTCATATTAATCTGTTGTTCTTTCAGGACTAGCATATAATTGATGTGCAATGAATTGTGTAATGTGATTCAGCAATATCAAAGTTTTGATTTTGCTGAGGTTGAATTAGAGATATAATTGAAGAAAATATTAAAAACATAAATAAAATTCCATTAGAATTTCAAGAAGTGGTTAAATCTGGAATTATCTTGTCACTTAGCCTTGATTTAATGTAAAATGTACCTTTATAATATTAATTCTGTTATGCCAATTTTTGATAGATATGCCTGTAACGTGCAGCCACATTTTCATTTTGTGATTGCATTTTATGTGTAAAATCAAGTTTTGCATCTTTCCCACTGTTATTTAGTTTATCATTTTCCCTTCTTGTCAGATTGAAATGTTATATTGTTCTCCTCCCAAGCATTTATACTCAACTTAGCCTTGATCCCAAAGCATTTATAAAAAAAAAAAAAAAAGAGGGAGAAAAAATAACATAGATATTTATTCGTGGAACAGGATATTAATGAAAAGATACTTTCATTGAACTTCAAGGACTACAAGGCAGAAATAAAAACCGCAGATGCTCAAAAATCTTATAAAGAAGGGGTTATTGTGTTAGTAACTGGATGCTTGATGGGCAAGGACAACTTGAAAAGGAAATTTTCCCAGTCATTTTTTCTCGCACCACAAGACAATGGCTATTTTGTTCTGAATGATGTTTTCAGGTTTGTGGAAGACAATGAACCGTTGGAGAATCATCTGGTTAACAGTATTGATAACACCCCAATAGTCCCATCAATCCCAGATTCAGGTAAGATTTTTTTATAACAACTTTTGTTGTTTATCATTTGTTCTGTCGGTGCATGTGTGCCTCTCCCTCTCCCTGTTCTTCTACCTTTGCTTTCACTAATATCTGAAATCATCTTATTTCTTTTCTAGAGCTTTCTTATGTTCCTGATCCTTCTGCACCAGAACCAGCAACTTCAGTTGTGGAACAGGATAAAAAGCTTATGAAGAAAGCTAACGAACCCATGGACTTTGAGAAACCGCTAGTTTATGAAAGGGAGGTGGTTGTGGAATCCCAGTCTCATTCCAATGGGAATAACGCTCCTATAGTTGTTGAATCAACATCTTTTGTTGCTCAAGAGGACACTCCCAAGAAATCTTATGCATCAATTGTGAGTTTGAAGCTGATGTTTTTTCAGTCAAGGATTTGCCATGAATAACATTTCAGTGTTCAATAATCTTGTTGTAGGTTAAAGTGGCAAGAGGGAGTTCTGGCCCAACAAAAGTTTATATACCTACTAATACAGCCAAAGTGACTCCTATGAAATCTGAGACTCGATCTGTGTCAGTAGCACCAGCTACAGAGCCTGAAGCATCAGCACCAAATAGCAATGAAATCCCTGAAAGTAGTAATGCTCAAGAGGAAGGTATGTAGCCCTTGTTCATGCATGCACATGCACACTATGAAAGGATGTATGTGTTCTGGACGTTTTTGTGTTGGGCTTCCCTTTCATTATATCCTTTTTCGGAAGCCTTTAAATGTACAAAATTTCATGGTCCAAAGTGCTAACTCGAAAATCATATCCATGAAGGGCACTGTAATGGGAACGGTAAGGTCTTCATGCATGTTCGATGATATTTGCAATTAAAGGGTCCTATTTCCAAGTACTAAAAGTGTCTTATTTCAAATGTACCTCTAGTAACTACTTTGCATTCACAGCTGAAGGACACTCCATTTATATCCGTAATTTGCCCTATGATATGATGCCTGCTCAGCTTGAGGGGGAGTTCAAGAAATTTGGTCCAATCAAACAAGGAGGTATCCAAGTCAGATATAATAAGGTTGTTCTCAAATGCACTGCATAGCATATTTTATACATGTTTTTATTTTACCTTGATAAGATTTCTTTGCTTTTTTTTTTTTTGCTGATATATATGCTCTGTCTATACAGCAACAGGGGTACTGTTTCGGTTTTGTTGAATTTCATTCTTTGAGCTCCAGGAACAGTGCTATTGAGGTTTGTCTATAGTTAATCAAAGTTTAGTTTTCTTGTATGTTGATATAATTTATTGTATTATTAAGTTGTTGCATATGATCGGATTCCATCTTTTAATTTTCTGTCTGCTATAAAACCTTAGCGAGCTTATTACAACCTTGTGCTAAGGCTAAATTTTTCTTCATTCTAACTTTTGGAAAATACTTTTTTTTTTCTTTTTCTTTTTTCCTTTTGATTGGTTATTATTGTTCTGTTATATTATTGCCACTTGATCTTTGTCAATTGCGATGCAGCTAATGAAACTTTCATTTGCATTGTAAAACTAAATTAGCTTTGTTATTTATCAGACTGAAAAGTGGGACAAGGTTGATTCCTTCTTAAGATCTTACTATTTACTTGTGGTGACAATTTAGTTTCATTATTGCAATATAAAATCTCAACCATGTAGGATTTGTGGTTCCTCTCTTAGTTGTTTTGAATTTTCCTAGAATATATTCTGCATATTGAATAAAGCCTCTGATGGCAAGTTTCCAACATGAATTCATCAAGTAGTGCCTTATTCTTCTATGCTGCCATTGCATGGTTATCTTTAGACATGGCTACCTGCTTCCTCTTTTGAGTTTTGTACTTAGATATGGAAATGTAGAAGTAAGTTGAGGCTACTTCATGTAGAAAAGGCTGTAGCCTTTTTTGTAGTTAGCAGGATGTAATATCATATTTTTAGGTGAAAGCAAAAAATTGTCATATAAATAGGTCGGTATAAAGAAAAATTTGGAGATTGAAGCATATGTCATCTGATGATATACTTATTTGTTGAGGCAAAAGATGGATGTATGTGGAATTCTATTATCTTTTTCATTTAAAAATCACCAACTTTTTAAAACCAGTCCAGAATAACTAAGAAATGAATCTGTCTGGTCCGGTATACAGCTAAAACCCCTTTTGACATTGACCCTATTGTAACCCGCATTATCTGGTTAGGTGACAGGTGAATCTTTCAACCTGGTCAGGTTCAAGCAGGTAATATTGGGTTTTTGAAGGATGGTGTGGCAGTTTGAGACACTGCCATGTCTTCCCAATGAAAAAATAGTTGGTGCCAAAGTTGCTGCTATGGGACCTGATCCTTAGCCAGTAGGTTAAGCTTTAAGAGCATAGCCATTTGAGCTTGAGAAAGAATTTGACTCTTGTATTCCAAATTATATTTAAAGGCTTAGGACATCATTACTTTCTTTCTGACTTTTTTGTAATATTAAATTATATCTATTATAGTAACATGTACAAAATATATCAAAATTACCCCATTTTCATTTTTTATTAGTGTAACTAAAAGATTGTCATTTAAAACTTCGTTTCAACTATTTCTATTTTTGTCCATCATTATTTTTTCAAAATTCTAATTCTAATAAAATTCTTTAAATAATTGATAAAAGAAAATTTATTTATTGAAAATTTTTTTTAGGTCTATTTTGAAATTTAACTATAGTCCTTTAAGCTTATATATTTTAATAAAGTTTATTAACTTTTTTTGTATTTTTTATTTACATGTAACTGCTGATAAAAGATTTACTAATTTTGTATAATTTTTAATATTTAATTCAATTTCAGTTTACCCCAGTTGAACCTCAGACCTGTAACCTTCTACCTTTACTGGTTCACAGGCTAGGTTAGGTTTCAAAAACCTTGAATTTTCTTTTCAGTATTGTCTGTTGGAACTGGAAATTGGAGATTTGGAGTAAGCACATTCATTCAGTGGGTTCTTTCACTACACTAAAATCCTATCTGGTCCTAGTGCATGTGATAGAGACATTATTACAATGTCAAACTTGGAGTTATCTAGAAGAAATGTTGGTGATTAGACAAAACATTTGGTCATGAGATTGTTTCTTCCTTCCCTTGAGTAACATTTAAACATGGATATTAAAGGACTTCTGACCATATACAGTCTACATTCAGCTAGTTAATACATAAGTGCTCAGCAGCCTGAAACCTTAATGTTCTGTTAAAGTCCTGTCTGTTCTTTTTTTTCTCTTTATGGATCGTTGTGCATCTGATATTCATATGTTGAGGGTGAGCCCTGCTCCTGTTGGTCTGCACTTAAATTAGTGGTCTAAAGGGAAAAATAGCACCTGCTAGGATTGGGTGGTCCTTATTATTTATTGATGTAGGACAGATTTGGAAAATCTTCTTGGGATCATTTGGCTAGCCAAGGCTCGGGAAATTTATGATTTTGTGTTTTTACTTGTATAGAAAGATATTTAGGTTTTGTGCATTGATCATTGTGTATTTTGTTTTATCATAGATTCCGCTGGTTGAATCTTGAAGTCATCTGGTGATGGAAATATTCCCAATAGTGTGGGTAAATTATATATATACATATTCATTTATAATGTTGGGTTATTCTTCTTCTTCTTTGGATAGATAATTTTTCTGACTTCAAAAGAAGATAGTAAAGAAGAAGGTAGAATCTATCATGAATTCCATAAAAGTAAATGGTAAGTGTTTGGACTGAGGTTTGAGTATTTATAACAGAATTTGGTTTACCAAGGTAAGATATCAAAGGCAGAAATGAGGCAACCGGACCTGTTTACTGGTAAAATGGCTCAAAAGCGCATAAGATTCAAGGAGTTACAGAAAAGAGGAATTAAAGGCCAGAGTTTATTTTATTTTAAAAGAAAGGTCCTCACGTTGTGATGGAACGAATTCTTAGAAATCTTAAACTAATAACTAACTTTGTCCAAGTGATAGAGGAACTGAAATAAATCCAGAATAATATAAAATTGCCAAATCTACTTGAGTTTGACACCTTCCCATAAATTTTACCATTAATATAAATTTAACTCGTGCTGTGATGCTGTTTAGATTGTTTACTTGAAGAGGTTCTGCAATTTTGTTGCCATTCATATGAATATGGAGTTATTTCCACCACATCTTACATAATATATTAGATGTTACTCCTGTATGATCCTGTGTACCAAGGTTGTTCATCCAGTATGAATTTATCTCACAGCTTTAAGAAAGTATTACTTCTGATGATTGAAAATAGAGTTAGTATGAATATTTGGTACTTTCCATGAGCGCAGTAAGCTGAGATGTTTAATGTAAATCACAATATCTGATGCATTACAATTATCAAGTATATTTGAGTTTTGAAGTCTTATACTTCATAAGATCAGGAGATGTCTAATCATTTAGATTGCTTAGGTTTTTCAAGTTGATAAGAGTTTCTGTTGGATATATGGTACCAAGTCTTATATCTGTGTAATTGTTGCATGTTGTATTGTCTATATGGTTAATGATGGAAGTCAAAGCATAATGGTTTTCTGTATTTCAGGCATCACCCATGACCATTGGAGGGCGCCAAGCAGTTATTGAGATAAAGAGAACATCCACTCGAGGTAAGAGAAATTTTTATCATTACTAGGTGCTCATTCTTCATTTAATAGAATATCAGCTTTTTCATGTAGAGTTGAATGCAATAATTAGGAAAAAAGATGGTTAAATCATATTTTGATTAATGGCTTTCTTGCTGAATGGTCGAACTTAATATTTCATTTCATTAAGCTGTGGATGCTTTTTGCAGTTGGTAGTGGAAGAGGTAGGTTCCCTTCTGGAAGGGCAGGGTTTCGGAATGAAAGCTTCAGGGACCGTGGAAATTATGTTGGTGGACGGGGTTTTGGCAGGAATGAATTTGGAAACTGGGGTGAATTTTCCAGTCGGGGAAGGAGTTCAGGTGGTGGGAGAGGTGAAGGTTACCAGCAAAGGAGATGGAGAGGTGGCCGTTCAAGCTGGGCAAAGCAGAATGTTAATTCCACGTAAAATCTATCACCTTGATATTTTGGCAAGTTATTTTTTTTTATATCGTTAGTGCTTAGCATTCAGAAGGATCATAGTTTGACAAACTTCGTGGATTCTGAATAGAGAGTAATGTTGAGATGAGAAGGGAATTGCCGTAGTTTTTAGGATCTTTTTCTTTTTATAGAATTAGGGGTAGGCCCATAATTTTCCCTATATTATGGTCATTCTTCAGATTAGTTAGAAACTTCGTTGTTACTCTTAACTGAGGTTGCACAGTTGTAATCATCAAGTTGTAGTTTCTTTTTTTACTCAAAATAATATAATTTGATATCACTATTAAATTAAATTTTATTTTAACAATATAAAATTTTTTGGACCGTATTTATTCAATATAATAATTATTTATTTTTAAATTTTTATCCTATATTCTAACTATATAATTAAATTATATTAATAATTCTAATTATCACTATCTAAACTTATAAATAAAAAATAAATGGACAACAAACGGTAACAGCCTTCTACTCTTTTTAGCATAGTATAAATTTTATATTTCAAATATTAAATATCAATAATTACAAGTATTTAAGTATTTAATGTGAATAATTATTATTTATATATTAATAGAAATGAAATTAAATACTTAAATAATGTGAATTTTATTGATATTAAATTTTTTTAATATTAAAAAATTAAAGAAAATATGAAATTTTAAATAATATTATTTTTGTCAGAAATAGATAGGCTCACTTTTTTTTTTTTATTCAAAATTATAGTTCATTTTTTATTTTTTAAAGGGTAGTTAATATGTTAATTTACTAATATATTTTTATTTAATATTTCACTATACTACATTTTTATCAATAAACAATTAATTAAATGATTAATCACTATTTTCTTCTGTAAAATAACTTAATACATTAACTCCTCATGTCGAATGTCCCGTTATATTAGTATCCCTTTCGGTCCAATTTTTTTGTTAGTCAACCCTAAAATAGTCAATAATTAAAAAGACAAAAATATCATTACCCTTTATTTTTAATTAATTATATTTTATTTTTATTTTAAAAAATATTTTTTTAGGGTTAAAAAATTTATTTTCATATTTTTTGATAAATTTAAAAATAAAAAATAAATAAAAATATTTTTTATTTGTTATTTATTATTTTAAAAAAATAATTTAAGAAATTAAATTATTTCTTCTTAAATTTTTTAATATAAATAAAAAATTCATTTTTATATATTTGACAAATTTGAAAATAAAAAATAAAAATATTTTTTAAAAAATATTTTTATTTTTTATTTTTAAAAAATAAAATAAAAAATATTTTTTACAAAATATTTTTATTTATTTTATTTTTAAAGTTGTTAAAAAATATAAAAATATATTTTTTAACCCTAAAAAAAATTTTTTAAACAAAAATATAATTAATTAATTAAAGATATTTTTATTTTTTTTTTATTGTTCTTGTTAACTATTTTAAGGTTGACTAATAACAAAATTAAACGGAATGATCTAGTAATATATTGTAACATTCATCATGGAAATTTAATATATTTTTGAAAGATTAGAAAAAATCAGTATATTTAATTATTTTATATGAGAAAAATTATAATTAATCTTTAATTAATTATTAGATTAAAGAATACATACATGTTAAAATTAAATGAAAATTTTAGAGATTTAAAAGTTAAAATTTTATACGAGATGAAATTTAATGATGAAATTTAATATTAAATAAATTTTTATTGGTAAAAAAAATTTATAGATTTGTATAATTAATATTAGAAAATTAAATAATAATTATTTTTAAAATAATAATTATTAATACAAGTAAAAGGTATTTATGGAAAATAAAATGTAAAAATTATTATTTTAATTAACTTAATCCCTCCTCTTAATTTACTTAATTTACACGAGAATGAAAAAAAACTTTTTTTTTTCTTGGAAAGAGGTAGTAATTAATAATAATATTTTTCCCCTCAGAAAATTGCAGGGAACTAATGAGTAATGGTTAAAAAGACACGACGCATGCGTCGGACATAGTAATGACATCATTAACTTTCCCACAAAATACTGGACACGTCACATCTGAAAGTTAGATTGACTTTTTGTTTTCCCTACAACTAAATATATGCCACGTTAGCTCCTTTTCAAGAAACTTGTATACACGTGGCGCATATCCACATTACTGGATAATTAATTTTGTAATAAAATATCAGAAATTAATAAATAAAAAAATAGTTGCCGTTTATTTTTATATAAACTCATTTTAATTATTTAAAAAATTTTATAAAATTTTTTAAAAATTATATTTTGATAGTATTTGATATAAAGAATATATTGATATATTTTTTATACTAAATAAAAATTATTTGGACAGTTAAAAATATATTATAAATTTTATATATTATATTTAACGACCTAAATTTAAAGTATTTATAATATATTTTTAATTATTTAAATAATTTTTATTTAGTATAAAAATATATTAATAAATTTATTATATCAAATATTATTAAAATATAATTTTTATAAAATTTTATAAAATTTTTTAAGTGGTTATAACGGGCCTCAACCTACAACTTGGTTCTCCGTGGCCCCACCACCTGATTTTCTCTTTATTTTTTGCGTGTTCTATTGGAGATTCCTTTCAGCTTCTACGTTTGATGTGTTGATAGCCGTCGGTTGTGAATAAAACTCAGATGTACCTTATGACTTTAGCCTTAATAAAAATTTTATTTTGAGTTTAGTGGATTAATACATATTATGCTTTGGCAGTAAAATTTTAATCGAGACTGGATGTATAAATATATTATATTATAAAATATTTTAATTAATATAATTTATTTATATATTTTTTTATTAAGTAAAAAAATATAAATATTTTTTATATTATATAATATAAAAAAAATTGCGACTTTTCACTTCATATTTATTTTTTTATTTAATTAGTGGATAAACACGGCAGAAATAAGAATTTTCTGCTTTTGCATCGTTTGACCATTGAAGAGCATCATTTGATTTTGGGCATTTCACTTTTTCAGGTGATTATATTTTAATTAATACGAATGATTGTTATAAATTTTGAGAGAATTATATATTAAAAATTAGTTTAAAGAGTTAAAAATTTAAAATTTATGTAAATTTTATATTAAAATATTATATTTTTAATGTGTGATTTATCAAATCTCATATCTTGATCAATTAAAATTATAATATTTTCATGCAGTTGAACATTCGACATTCTTAGTGACTCTTATTTTAATTAATGTTAGCTTGAATTCATTTTTTTTTTTCAAAATTATCAATAAATTTAATTTGACATATACAGTGTACTTCTTTTCGAGTCTCAAACTGTTCGCATATATAGATTTGTTATGATACCAATTATTATGAATTTTAAAAAAATCACACTCTAAAAACTAGTTCAAGAAATTAAACAGCCTGAAGTTTTATATAAACTTCACATAAAAATCTTATACTTTCAATGAGATTCATTAAATTTCATACTTTAATTAGGATTGTAAAATTAATTATTATTATTATTATTATATATGTTGAAGTGTTGTTCTTATTCAATCTAATTAAATTATAAAACATGCATATATAAATTAGTGATATTTTATTTTTTGATAAGATAATAATTTTAAATTAAAGGTTTTTATTTTCAATTCTTAAAAAATCTAACTAAATTATAAAATAATACTAAATCAATATAAATAATATTGATCATAAATTTAGATTATTAGACTTATGTGTAGAAATGTTAAATTGCAACAACCGTCTATAAATTATTGTGATATTTTGTATTTTTTAAATGTGAAATTTATTTGCCCATAATTTTAGTTACTAATATTGGAATAAATATATTTCAAAATAAAATTTAAATTTCATTAGTGAGAAAATATTTAATTCTCATTATAAACTATTGTTAATGTAGCAAACTTCTATTGAATTGATAGATTGAGGTTCGCTATGAAAGATGATTATTTTTTTCCCCTTTTAGTTTTCTTTCTTTGTATTTATTATGGAAGTAAATACATAAATTAAAGTCCGTTTAAACTAAAATAAGCAATCTATTTAATTTTGCAACATAATCTTATTTTCTTTTAAATTTTAAGTTGTCTTATTTTTTTTATATACAAAATTGATAAGAGGAAAAAATTAAATTTAATTATTTTGTACCTAATAAATATAGTTTACAATTAATTATTACATTTGCAATCCGGATCTTTTATCTCATTTAGTATCTCATTTTCTATTTCATATATTTATTTATATGTTATATTATTTTTTTAAAATATTTTAATAATTAATAATTTTTTTTACGTGATATGTGTAGAAGTTTATATTTGGTTTTATTTAATAATGAGTGATAATTAAGTAATTTAAAAATAATATAAGTTATTTAGTAATATTTTTTATTTGATCACTTTAACTACAAAAATTTGAATCAAATTATTATGGTAAGGTTCTCTAATCTCTCTCTCTCTCTCTCTCTCTCTCTCTCTCTCTCTCTCTCTCTCTCTATATATATATATATATATATATAATGATATTTATTTTGGTAATTTAACAATACGAGATATCTTAACACTTCTATTTTAAGTGGTAATTGACTTGATTCGATTGCCACTTGATAATTCAAGTTAATTTTGGTAGTTTAATGGGTTATCAGCCTGCTGATCATTTGGTTTTGATTTATTCAAGTTGATTTTGATAATTTAATTGGTTACCAATTCATTAATATTATGCAATCTTAATTTTCCAATAAAGAAATTCACTTTGATACCATATAAAAATTTATACTTGGCTTTATTTGATAATAAGAGTAATTAGATAATTTGAAGAAAGTTACTTAGTAATATTTTTTATTTGATCATCTTAACCATAAAATTTAAATCAAACTATTATAATAAGGTTTTTTATTTGTTTATATGATATTTATTTATTTTGGTAATTTAACAACGTGAGATATCTCAATAATATGGCGCATAAAAAGATGAATGAGATAAGAAATAAATCACTAAATAGTACATAAGGTTCAGATGGTTGTATTTGGATAAATATATTTTTTTTTAATTCATGAAATATTTTCATATCATATTGAATATAAAATTAATTTCTTCTCGTACTATATGACTGGCATTAATTAAAAAAATTTGATTTGGCAAGGATAAATATAGTATTACATTCATCCGAAAAAAATATGCTCACTTTCTTTTTTAATATGTTTGAAATTATAGTCCATTTTTCTTTTTTAAATGATGATTGATATGTTAATTTATTAATATATCTCTATTTAATATTTCGACATATCATATTTTTATCAATAAATAATTAATTAAATATTGAACAAAAAACATACATATGCTAAAATTAAATGAAATTTTATTGGAGATTTGAAAGTTAAAATTTTGTAGGTGATGAAATTTAGTATTAAATGAAATTTTATTGGTAATGAAATTTTATTGATTTATATAATTAATATTAAATAATTAAATAATAATTATTTTTAAAATAATTATTTATTAATTAAAATGAAAGGTATTTGTAAAAATTATAAAGTAAAAATGATTATTATAACTAAATTAATTAATTTTTTTAATTTGTGTGATAATAAAAGTAAATCTTTTTTTTTTATGAATGTATAGTAAAACCTCTATAAAATAATAATTTTTTCTTGCTCTGATTTAGGCCAATAGACTAAATTAATAATTTCAATAAATTAATAATATAATATTTTTTAAAAAATTTATACATAATTTTATAATCTCATTTATATTATAAATTAATAACTTTTCATTAATAATTTATTAAAATTATATATATAATAAAGTTTGATATTTTATTAAAATATGAGTTTTTCGTATACACGGCTAATCAAATCCCATGTTTCTCCATTGCCATATCTCATGTAATCTCTTGTCCGTGGACTTAATGTTTCACCTTATCTTACATCATGTTGTTTTTTTTTTAATCATAATTATTCTTCCTGATTAATATTATAAAAATTTATTGGTTGGGATTTCACCATATCTTTTTTTTACTTGTTTAAAAATAAATTTATATAAATATTTTTTTCACTTTAATTATATATATATTTAATTCAATATAAATAAAAATATATATTTTTATCTTATTTAATAATTTATTTATAAAAAAATATCTTTAATTTTAGTTTAATAATATGTTCTTAACAGTATAATCAAGTTTATTTTTTTAAGGATATAACTAGTAAATTTAATTTTTTTTAGGGAAATAATAAATACATAATGATTTGGTGATCTAATTAAATTTGAATTTTTTTATTATTAAAAAAAATATTATTGATGCAGGATAAAAATAACAAATTCATATTGAATTGAAATAAAAATAATACACAAATAAAATATCTCGTCTATATGATAAATAAGCTCAGCCTTTAAGCTCGTTAAATATTAAGAACCACAATTTAGTTTAAATAGACTTACAAACTTTAAATATCTTGGTGATTGAATAGCTTCAAATCTCTTGCAAAGATCCTCTAGCTTGAAAATAAATAATTCATTGGATTTTTTTTTTCCCAAATGAAGAGCTTTAATATTGTCTTCGCCTTCAAAATAAATGACTTTATGCACAGTGTCAAAAAATTACCATATAAAAATTATTTATTTCATCAATTTAGACTTATCATTAGAATATTGTCACTTGTTCATCTATTTTCATTCATCGGTCTAATTAAATCACTATAAAAAAAAAAATTATTCCTTTATACAAATAAACTAACTCTCACTAAAAAACTTTTTACAAAAAATAGGAAAAAATTAGTTGTTCTTTCTCAAGGTTCCTTTATTTTCAAGTCTATTAATTTAGACATTGATAACTTTTGTTAAGTCAATTTTGAACAACTTCTGATATATTTTTATTTATTTATTAATTTTCTCTCTTATCTTTATATCATGTATTTTTATCTATGAAATAAGATAATTTTCACTCATTAATTATATTCTTAATAAAATAAGAACATAAATAATATTTAGTAGTCATATTATCAAGTTAGGTATGATATGAGATAGGAAAGATTCAATTTTGATAATTCATAATTCAAACCCAGCGAAGAAAAACAAATCAATTGAAATAACTAACTTTAACATATTTCAACAAGAAATTATAAAATTATAAAATGTTGAAATTAGTCACATCCTAAAAGTATAGTCTCAAGTAAAAATTTTACTAAATTCAAGCACATCAAATTGAATTTGAACCCAATTTAACCTAAATCTGGGAATAAATATAATTTAGATTGTGATGTTACTTGATTTTTTATAATAATTTATTATATGTTATGTTGTTGATGGTTGTTAATTATATATAAATAAAAAATATCAAATTAAGTAAAAAAAATAAAATTAACACAAAAGCTTAAAACATTAATAATTTTTTCTATTAGTATAGATCATTTATTTTATCTCTTATCCCATTTTTTTTTTATATATTAAGTCATTTTTTTAAAAATATTTTAGTAGTTAATATTTTTTTATATAGAATATGATATATAATAAAATGAAAACAAAAATCCAAACTGTTTTTCTACTACTTCACTATTAATTATAAGAAATTTTGCAGCTTTTATGTCAATAATTTTAATTCAAGAGTTAGGTTTTACTTTATTCAGCTGTTTATAATAGCTATTAACTGTTATTTATAATTGTTAGTTGATGGCTGATAATTATTAATTGGTGACTGTAATATAATAACTGTTTATTATTTATGTTTGGTAAAATTATTATTAGTGGGTATTTGGATGAGCAAATGATCATGGCTTATTTGGACTAAAAATATTTTTTTTAGTTAACAAAAACTCTAATCGGCAATCGCAACTCCTATTTATTACCAAATTTTATCGATTTGAAAAAGACAAATCAGTAATTAATATTTATCCAAATACTAAATAATTTTCTAATTGTTGATACTTATATTTTTAAATAGCAATTAGATTTTATAATTGGACATTCAAATACTCTTTTAATTATTAGCTGTTATTATATTCAATGGTCATTAAAAATAAATATTAATATTTATTTTTTTATTTAAATATTATTTTTAGAAGATAATTTAATTTTTTAATTAAAAAAATAAGAATTTTTTCAAAAAATTTTTGATTTAATTTTTTATAAATAATAATTATTTAATTATTTAACAGCTATCTAATATCTAATAATAGTAAATAACCAAATGATACAAAACAACTGTTTGATATATAAAAAAAAATGGGTAATTACTATAAAATCCCTGCATTGTACCATATTATACTAAAAAATCCCTATGTTTTCAAAATTATACTATAAAATCCCTGTATTTTGGTTTCGTAACAATATGAGGTCCTTCTGTCAAATACACCCGTTACAATATGTGAAAAGACGTCACTACCCTTACTTATAGACAAAATCTGAAGAGTGAAAATCAGTTCAACAACCTGTCCCCCTCATCTTCTTCGCTCTCAACTGCTTCCTATTGTTCCAATACCAAATTATAACTTCTGGAATTTAAAATCTTCAAGAACATAAATTTCTTTGATAAAAATCTTCAAAGGAACCACTATTTTCGAAAAGAAGTTATGTTACCCATTATTTTTCGTCTACCCATTCTGTATTTTCGAAGAGAACACTGGTTAGAGATAGCAAATGAGGTATGTGTTTAATTGTGCATTGTTGATTTAATCTTTTTGTATATTGTGTTTTGTATGTTGAAGGACGAGTT